>JARFIW010001159.1:9022500-9247500 GCA_036346225.1 Platerodrilus igneus
TATCGTATCACAATACCCGCACTAGACATAGTCCTTAGGATAACATAGACATTATATTGGTTTCTTACAAATAACTCTATTAGCTAACACTTTTTGCTTGTCAGGTCAGCTACCCCTTGGTCAACGTTAGAGTGCTCCGATAACGGGATCCTCCGTTGAATATCTTTGTAAACTAATAACTTGAACTTTACTTCTGGCGTTGCTTTATTAGTACTATTAGCCACGGTTATTAATAATTATTTACCGTGTATGCTGGGTTTATTTTAATACAGTTTAAGCTAAAACGCGTGAATTTAACGCCCTTCCTCTTTTTCTGAATCCACTTCCTATATTTACGAAGCCAACTCTAACTTAGTTTAGCGTTACAACAAAGACTTAGTATCGTGCTATGGTGACCCAAGAGCACCAACGAACCGTCTTGAAAAATACTTCTTTTTCAAGACACTCTGGATATATACAGACCACTGGTTCTTCGTGTCTTTCTAACGGAATCCGGTTGGCAAGTATTGTCCCTTTAGTCACGATTTTTCCCTACAACCTTACCCTAAAGCAACCTTTAAGGACTGCTTAAGGTCTATTCGGCAATCAATGTCCCATATAAATTTTTACATATCCAACTACGTTTTAACCTGACCTATTTTTGGTCCCAGCAATAAAGCAATAAAATGTCTTATTGCCGTTATTTGTTTAAATTGAAATTCTAATTAAACCCACTTACTATCAAAATACTCTAAAAAACAATCTATAAAAGTTGCTAATTAGAATTTGGATTAGAAGCTTAATTAATCGGTGAATTACATTATAATCAATAAATACAAAAAGATGGCGAACGGTTACTATCAGTCCATGACTTGCAACTTGCATCCAATCGACCAATCTTTCATTTACTCGACCATGAACTATGGACGCATTCCAGTGCCATAATTTTGGTAATGTCTTTTCATAAATTAAATAATGTTTAATTTAACGAAATGTTACATAAACTATATTCTTTTTTTGAATCCAACACCTATTTCTTGATCTGTCCTACATTTTCTTTAAGTCTATTGTACAAAAGTTGTACAAACCTCTATTAGATTTTACTTTTATTTTTATCGTTTAGTGTTGTCCGTAACTGACAGTGAAAACTATTTATATGTAGAACAGAACCTTTGTATTTTCATTATAATGTTTTGCCGAATGGACTTATTAAGTTAGCATTAGATTTGTAAATGTAGAGGTTGATTTTAGAAGTGGAACGTTTATAAACTGTAAAACAAGACTATAATAATAAATTTAAAATGTACTGGATTGTGTTATTAATGAACATAATTGATATACAGTTGTTTAAAGGACAAAGGCACTAAATTGTTGCATCATAATCGTAAACGACATTCTAGCACTACTGATACTTAACATTAAAAAGCGCGATTAAAAACGAAATATTGATATTTTTTTTTGCAAATAACTGCAAAAGAACATATGGATTGTTTGTTAAATTTGCCCTCAATTATAGTTTAATTAAATGATTAATACCTGGTTATGTTCTTCCATTGAAATAAAAAGTAGCTTATTGTATGTTCAGTATTAGAGTTTTTTTAATTGGTAACTGATTTTTGCATTTAAAATATCTACTATCGCTATCTTCTTAATCGTGAGGAATAATTTTCATTGTTATATGGATTAGATCTGGATTACATTTTTCATCTATAAGTGTGCATGTTGCTATTGTTTTTTTATACTTATTGCTACTTTATGTGTATATTGGCGATTTTACTTGACAGAGCGGTTCTAACTTTGTATTATGTGTGTTCTTGTTTTTAGTTTTCTGTTTGTGGGTTGTGGACCTTGATGACATTGGGTTTTAGTGAATTTAAGTATTGTTGCGGTTCTTTATTACTATTAATTTTTTTGTTTAATTTCTTTTGTGGTTTTTGTATACCAATTACTTTTAGCAGTTTGTATTATTGTTTGAATTCTTCAAGCGCATGAAACAGTTTCAAGCGTTTTTAACCGACATAATTTTGTTTGTCTGACGATTGACTGGTTTGTTACAACTTTACAAGCTCCTTGTTCTGAAACAGTTGGTTCGTGTGAACTTACTTGGCACAACCTACATCGTTTATAATTTGTTTAAGGTGTCCAGATCGTGGTGTATCTGTGTATGCAGTCACTCTCATTTCCTTTTTTTTTCTATTATCGGTGATATCAGTCCTGGATGCCGTAAGCTGGCCAATTAGCGTATATATACCTTCTCTTTCTTACATTTCCACAAATAGATCGTATTTCACCTATTCATTTGTGTAGATTTCCACTTGTTTATGTTGAATATTTTTCATAGCAATACCTTCAAACACTTCAATTGTATTCCTCTATGTTTCCCCCATGTTCAATGTTTCACAACCATATAATGTTAATACTCCCGACATATGTTTTTAATAATTCTTTTCTTGTATTGTTGGAAGAATGCGTTCTTTGCTAGTGTCTTTCACTTTTCTCATCCTTTGTAAATCTACAGCCTAAATAGCAAAATTTATCGTTTTCGGCAACTCTGTCGTGATCCATTTGTACATTCAAAAGGCTGATTTTGTTATCTTTTGTTTTATTTTAATTTATTTTTAATTTTTTATGTTGTAGTTTACGAAGTTTACGAAATCTATTGCGTATTGATTAAGAACACTATGTCGCACACAAATCTCATTTTTCGCCTTGCACGTTTACTCGATCGACTTTCACGTGTTTTTAATTTTCCAAATTATTTGCACCATGTACAAATTGAAAAGCAAAAGAGATAAAGGGTATTCCCATTTGACACATTAGATGTACCTTTTCTTGTTCACGTGTGATTTTTTGTAGATATTTGCAGTTACCCCTTTTGTTTCATATTTCAAGTCTATCGTTTGCTATATCTCAAACATTTTATTCCATTCGATGTTATTAAATGCTTTTTTTCAAAAACCGGGTGTCAGTTTATTCTTCTTTATTGTACTTCTATCAGTAAACTCAGATACAGGACTGATTCTGTTTTACCATTTTTTTAAACCAATTTTGTCTACATGTAAACGTCTCTTCTTCTTCTTTCCATTCTTTTATCAAACTTGCAAGTTATAATATCTGTACAGTTTCGTTTAGCAATTCTTCATAGGAATCAACAGCAGGTTAAACACTTTGGAAACGAAAAATAATAATCAGCTAATATTTTATATAATTTTGTACTACTTTGTTGTTTTTCACTTAACCTTTAACCATTTTCTTTGTAAATATGGTTTTAAAACTAAAATACTGGGGGGGGGGGAGCTCAAAATCCCAGAACAGGAATAGAAAAGGAGATCTTACAAGAGGTTACGGGTTTCTGCTACCTAAGAAGCCAAATAACGCAAGTGGGAAAGTTCAAAAGCTATAAAACAAAAATTACGGCCCTGAAACGTGGACAGTAGGAGAAGCGGACGGGAAAAAGACAGAAGCCTTTGAAATGTAGCGCTACATACGTATGATGAAGTTATCATGGCCATACAAAGTTTAGAACAAAGTGGTACTACAAACGGTAGGGAAAGAAAGAAATATTTGAAAAACAGTGAAAAATAGGAGAGGATGATAGGACACATACCAAGGCATTAAGCAATAGTGCGGAGTATATTAGAAGCTGAGAAAAGATCTTTATCTGCTACCTAAAGTGTTTATTATTTCTACTTACTTGTTTAAATAAATATCGTTCTAGTTACCTTTTTATTATAATAATTACATTTAATTAAGATATAATTTCTATAGTACTTTTTTTATTTTTGCTAAAACTTCACAAACCTAACAAAACGTTACCATATTTGATTTCCAAGCGTATTTTAAAATCTTTTGAATTCTTCACAGTTTAATCAATAATGCCAGTATCGTTCACTTTCAGTTAATTAATTTTAGTTGGTACATTTTTATAATATGTTAAGTATTTTAAACACTATCATTGTAATTGAAAAACTCGAAGTACGTGCCCGATAGTGGCAGTTGATATAGCAAATTCTTCTTATGTGGCACCTAGTCACATTCCTATTCTTGAGATGCTTAATCTATTGATATACGTGTAGTTACAAAGAACCCTTCTTCAAATATTGACCAAGTTTAATTTGATATTACAGTACGTTTACTTTACTTTTGAATATTGCCTTCGACTATTGCTAGTAAATATTGATTTGTGAGGTAAGCCGTATACATTAACCCCCTAAGATACGTGTTTCAATATTTAAATACTCATTATTTGCCTTCAGTAACTAGTTCGTTGAACTAAGGAAGTTCTGGATGGAAATGCCAGGACATGTATAACCTAATATGCGATATTCAGAGAACAGAACCGTGTTATTAAAATGACATATTTATATTTTTGAATTGCTTTCTTGTAGTTTTGCCGCTATTCTCATGGCATATTTCAGAAAGCCATTGGACACTTTATGGTACTGCTTAGCGGTTCAGTAGTGATTCGATAATTAATGCAATAGCATTTCTTTTCAATCAATTTAAATGAAAAGCCGATTTATTTTTCTAACTGAAAAGCTTAGTTTGAACATAGTTGTTAAAACAATATACTTGTACAATAAATGGAATTATATTTATAATCATCAATATGGATTTGTTATCTTAAGTGACGGCCTTGGCGTCTAAACTTTGGGCCGAGGTCCCATCCATAAAAAAATTTATTTGTGTTTTTATGTAAATGAATAGAGCCTTTGTGCTAATGTATGTATTTATAATCATATCAAAAAATGCACTTATAAAAGGAAAAATACAATTGAAATGAAAGTGAACGCTTGAGTTTCTCGGAAGACGTAATTATGCCTATTGTAACATGCCATTTTACCTAGGGCAAATTGCCTTGTTCCAGCTTTGTAACCATTCAGTTTTTCCTTATCAAATTTTCTGTTCTCTAAGTTTATGCTACTCTATATTTCTGCATTTGCTTAAATACTAGTAAATTAAAGCCATCAGGATTAATTTCTGTTATATTTAGCTATTTAATTCAATTAAATTGTATAAATCGTATATACATTTGGCTATAGTGGATGTTCTTTCAATTTTGTTGGCAGAGTCATTATCCATTACATATTATAGATGAATTTGAAATCTGTCAATTTATTAATAATTCCAGTTTTAATATTATCTGATGTCTTATTTGGGGATTATCGTGTTTCTTGACCGAATGGTTAATTTAGGGTATTTCCTTTTTTGATCTAGAATAATCATGTTGTAGTTTTTCTTCTTTTGTTTCCGGAACACGAGGCCGTTAAGAGTAAGTGTTTTAATAGATGTAATTTGTTTGTATCCTTCTAAAAATAATTCTGCGGCGTACCTATTTAGATAAGTTATCGGAGCTGCTTTAAACTTATTTTCAAGATGAAATGGTAAGATAAATGGGGATTTTAAATTTTCGTTTTTCGACGATTATATTTCAGAGTTCTAAGGCGGATTAGTTTTATGGCGGAGTTGGTTTTATAACGGGATTAATTTTATAGTAAAGTCTTATGGTAGATAGAATAAATTTTATTTTTTCGTTTTATTTGGCCTGATGTTAAAATCCCAGCTCAAATATTACCTATGACTGGCGGTTAAGAAAAATTTCCTTCTAAATGTTTTATTTCTTTACTTCCAATCACACGCAGAAGTGAAATCCTGATGCTGGGTCAGCGAATTCTGCAAGTGAATACTTGTTTGATATGAAAACTTGGCAACATTTAGAACTTTCGTAGCTAGAGCACATGTAAAAAGAAATTATATATTGCCTTGAACCCAGTATGTGCAATAGATGTTTTTATCTATGATCACCTGTCGTAAATTGATCTATTAATTCGTTAGAATGTAATATAGTATTTTTTCCGTAATATGTTTTTTTTTAATTAACGCAGCAAAAAGGACGACGTTTGAATAACGAGATTAATCTTAATTAAATTTCATTTATGCAAGACAGAAATTTCATGAAATTTTTTGTCATGTATTGCGTATGAACTGCTTATTTTGTTTCAATTGTATTAAGATCAAACTCCTAATTGGATAAATGTGATTAAGGTACTTTTACACTTATTATTGCATTTAATTACATGAACTTTGATTATCATAACAGTCAACTAATATTTTAATGTTTATGCACTTAATAATTTATTTGTGGCATGAGAATAACGTACCAATACAAAAATTTATCTGTCTTGTTCTTGTGTAAAATTATTTGAAAAAATAGACGCCTAGTATCTGGTTTTAATTGAGTGTTTCATTTCATGTACTGTCCATAAAAGTTTATAAACTGTTCGAATCCCGACATGGTTTCGCTTGAAAAATGTTAGGCAAGCATTTTTCACAAGAATACACCCTCGTTCGGATGAGAGGTAAAATCGAGGTCTCGTGTGTGTGTTGTCACGCACGTTAAAGATCCCTACCTTGCTTGGAACAGCAAGGGTTCGGCAAAATTCCAAATTTTCCATGTAAAAATAACTCGCTTCTTGGCCAATGTAGTACCTTCGGGTGGAGCATTGGAAAATCACATGTAAGGTTGATGTTAGCTAGGCGGGTCTGTGGTGTAGTTGGTATGCGTTTGACTACTACATCTAAGGTCCCGGGTTCGAATGCCTACACGGTCCACTTGTCGGTGAGCGTTTTTCACAAAAATACGCCCTCGTTCGGTAGAGGTAAAGTAGAGGTCCCGTGTGTGTGTTGTTACGCAGGTTAAAGATCCCTACCTTGCTTGCAACTGCAAGGGTTCGGCAAAATTCAAAATTTTTCAGGTAAAAAAAACTCGCGTCCTGGCCAATGTAATACCTTCGGGTGGGGCATTGGAAAATCACTTGTAGGGGTTGATGTTAGCTGTGCCAGAAGAACAAAGAGTTCTCTGACTTTTCACTAACTTTTTACAATTTTCAATGTAGAAAAAAACTCTCTCGGAAGTAACTTGCGTACAATGTAAGTTAGAATGTATTTGAAAACCAAATTTAAATTATTAAACACATCGGACTGAGATGACACTTATTTGTACAATGTAAACGGTTTGGATTTGATTCGATAGACATTGCATGTAAATAAGTGTGAATTCCGCGAGAAAAAGTTTGCTCATTTTTCTCTTCATCCTCCGAGTCCGAACTACGCGCGACTCCAGAATGAATCGGCGCATTGTATAGTGTAGAATTTTTTAAATACATCATAAAGAGATGCGAACTGCTTTAGCTCATTATATAATTTATTTTTTCAATCCATCACACTTACACAAATCATCTAATATGTTTGGCGGTAACTCATTAAAATTTAATTTTTCAATAGTTTCGTATTGTTGTGCACTCAACCAAGAAATATCCATTAACAAATTCTTATTCGGTACAAACCTTTCTTTCATACTTACTGCAACGCTGTTAAGTATTTCAAAAAAGAAAAGTTTATGTACATGAAAAGGGCTTGCTTTGGAAGCTTTGTCAGCGACTTTCTCATCAAGAAGTTTTTTAGTTGAAATTCGCTTTTGTGAAAAGTTCTTCCACTTCATTGAGCTCATTTTTGTACAGCGCTTTTTCGTTAATCTTTTTAGCAAAACGTTTGGTCTTTTCGTCCAACATTGTGAACTGCTCGTCATTACGTTTGCTCTCAAGCTTTTTAATCGTAGTTTGTACTACATTTCAAGCTTTAAAGTAATCAAGTTCTTTTGCTTGGAAAAAAGCTGATTCAAGTGAAGTTATATCAAACAAATCCAAAAGCACAATGGCTGCAAAAAGATCTTCAAATTTACTCCATTGCTGAACTAACGTTCGAGCAGTAAATTTAGACATTTTCTTTAGGTCTTAGTTTTGGAAATGGTTAGACGCGTACCCTTATTGTTTTCTATTCTGAACTAACCTTCACATTTCGCTGAAATTTGCAGTCTGCATGTATCACTATCTACGTGCGATAGTCTGATCTAGGTCTACTTCTAGCTCTTTTTCTCTATCTCTGCTTGTAATATATCCACTATTCTCCAAAAATGCCATAGACTGTATCCTGTCCTTCTATTTCTCCTATTTTTTTTTGTTTTCCACAAATATTTTTATTCCTCTACTATTTCTATAAACTATTTGTTGTTAACTTTGTCTATTCATGCTATCATCCACATACATCTGAAGCACAACATTCCAGAAGGCTTCTATCTCTTTCTGTCTGCTTTTCCTACTGCCCCTATTTCATGGACGTACTGTGCGTGCTCCACACATATGCTTTCAACAATTTTCTTTTTGTTTCTATGTTTGTTGTCTTTGAATATAGCCGCTGTGAATTAATAGTTTTTCCAATATATCCTTTCGCGCAATTAACATTAGTTGAAAATATTTCAGAACCAACACCTGCAGTTGTTTATAATAATCATCAGATTTAAGTGCACTTATTTTTTCGTCATTAGGTTTTCCGTCTTGAAACTGGTTAGACGCATACCTCCACTTATTTATATTCTGAGCCAGCCTATACAGTTCCCTGAAATTCACACAACAGCCTATATACAGTTCGGTTCTTCTTCTATTGTTTTCTAATTTTACCCCCTATTTCAACGAGAGTCAGTGGTATGTGAAGGGGGGGGGCTCCGTGGCGTAGTTGGTATGTGTGTGACTACTATGCCCACGATCCCGGGTTCAAATCCCAACACGGTTCGCTTGAATGTTAGGCGAGCATTTTTCACAAAAAATACACCCTCGTTCGGATGAGAGATAAAATGGAGGTCCCGTGTGTGAGTGTTGTCATGCACGTTAAAGATCCCTACCTTGCTTGGAACAGCAAGATAAAAAAAACTAGCTTTCTGGCCAATGTAATACCTTCGAGTGGAGCATTGGAAAATCAAATAGTTAGACATTTGTCGAATTAATAGTTTTCTAGTAAATCCTTTCTCACAATTAGCATTATTCGAGTATATTGCACAACCAATACCTGTAGTTGCTTATAATAATCATTATGTTTAGTACAGTTATTTTTTTCGTCATTAGTTTTTTCCAACTTGGAACTGATTGCACGCGTATCTCCATTGATTTCTATTCTGAGCTAGCCTACACATTTCCCTAAAATTCCCACAGCTTACATCTTTCACAATCTGTTTGCAAGAGTCCAACTTAAATCTACCTCTATTTCTCTTTTTTCCTATCTCTGCTTCTAATATATTCCGCACTATTCCTCATGACTTTGTAGGTGGCCTATCATTCTATTTCTGCCATTTTTTACTGTTTTCCACATACTTCTTTCTTCCACTACCATTTCTAGTACCTCTTTGATCTTAAATTTGTCTGACCATGATATCTTCATTATACGTCAGTAGCACCACATTTCAATGACTTCTACTTTTTTTCTTGCCTGCTTCTCCTACTGTTCAGGTTTTTCAGCCGTACAGTGCTGTGCTCGACACATATGTTTTAAGCAATCTTTTTCTTGTTTTTATTATTGTTGTCTTTGGACACAATAGTTGCTTTTTTCTTGTTAAATGTAGTCCGACCTTGTGCTAATTTTTGTTTTATATCTGTTGCGCTTTTTTTATGTTGAGTTATTTGGCTCTATCCATTAGAGAAACATTACAGTCTTCTTTTGCTCCCTCTCTCCCCACTCCTTTGCTTTATTTATCTCAGTAGTTCTCTTTATCTGTATCTTTTTCGGAACCTTTTACGTCTTTTTTACATCTTTTTTCTTTGATTCATGCTCTCTTTAAATTTGCGAGTTGTAAATTCGTCTGAACTAGTCAGCACTTGCCATCCTGTGGATAGAGGATTAATTGTTCCAAGAATCTCGATACAGCACCCCAACTAAAATTATTTCATATCTAGGTTCAATGAATTATAGTTAAACAACTTGATTTCCTTAAAAATCGCCCAAATAAAACTCCGATGTAAAAAAATTAAATCTAAAAGTTGAATACATTGCTAAGAAATAAAGAGTTTTGCTCTACATTTGAACAATATCACTGTTACAACTTTGTTAATAATTTTATTTTCCTGCACCCAAGCCGACGCCAGTGTAAAAAATATTAATGCTCTTTTCTATTTAAGGAAGTGCAGCTATACATTGTTATAACAAGTTTTCATCAATAGAAAAAAAATTAAATGGGAGTACAAACCGTTTTTCTTTTCAATAATTGTTTAACTTACTTGAATCTTGTAAACTTTTCTGGTTCTTGTAACTTTTGTAAAATATCTCACGTGTCAGTAGTCTGTAGCGTGTAGTACATTCTTGAAACACTGCGTCGGGTCGTCGCGGTTAGTACGAAGACAAAATGTGCCAATGGCGATGTCGATTTTTTAAAATTGAACAACCAGGAGAGCACCTTTGAACGGGTTTTTGGAGGCCCTCAGTATTTGGCACCCTTCAGGTAATCGTATCTTGAAAATGTTTTCATACAGCAGTTTTCAAAACGTTAGTCTTCTAGCACGGCCCCTGCGGGCAGCCTCGTTGGACTTGCCTCGATACTATTTTGCTCGGTATCTCTATTTGGGCCGTCCTATCTTTAAAATAGTTTTTAACTAAGGACATTAAATTTTTGGGAGAGGCCTTGTGTTTCAGTTTCTAAATTATGGCCGGTCACCAGGCTTCATCGAAAGTCCCTGAAATATCTAATGTCACGACATGATATTCTTTAGCATAACGCGCTTCTTTGACGAGCTCTACGACGAATTCTATGAGTCTATAGTCGTTTTACCTTCCGCAAAGCTATACTGGTTTTTGTTAAAGCCTCCACTTTCACTGACTACGCGTTCCACACGCATGGTCATTATACGATCAAGTGCTTTGTCTATGACCAGTAGCAGCCTAATGGGTCTGTAGCTGTCGGCACATGTAGTGTCCAATTTCTTTGGCTTCGGTATAAACTTTACATTCTGCTTTGTCCAATGTTGTGGAAATACTCCTACTTTTAAACATAAATTGTAAATTTTTACAAATGTTTGTGGCGCCGTCTGATATACGTTCAGTACGGGTTGATGTGATTCCATCCGGATCCGGTGCTATTTTTGGGCTCTTCCTTCCGATGGCCCGGAAGATTTCGTCGGCGTAAATTTTTTTATCACGTCCCGCTCCTTACGCTCCTATCATCTCTTGTCTTATGAAGTCGTGCAACCTTGTGGCTTCGTTCGCGTCGTCTGCGAGAAAGAATTTTTCCAACAAATATTCGGCGATCGTTCGAATCCGTTCTTATATTCTCCGTCTTCTATTTTTATATTTTGGAGCTAACGGTATCGCAGTAACAGGTACTTTTAATTTTTAGTTTGTACTTAAAAGGGTAAGATGGCGTCTGTGAATATTTTTCCCTTAGTGATATCAAAATTTTATTTGCTGTTTTGTAGATGACGAACTATACTCATCGGATGCTCTAGAATTCTGTTATATTAGTTACCAGTGGTTTTTCGTTCCAAATTGCAAACAAACACAACAAAATTTACATATTGGTTTTTTGTTTTATAACCAACTGTGGAGTATCTATAACTGGGCATTTACTTCATGCTGAACGTTCCATACTGCAATCGGTTGTTGGATTGAACTAGAGAGCATTTATGAATAACTGTACTATGTTAACATACTTAAATTATCCTTACGATCGATCTCAAAACTTTGTTGAATGCAATAGGAACGCATTCAAAGCAGATTTTAGAAGCACGAAGAAGAATTTAATAATGGTGCTTACATGTAGTAGATCAATTTTAAATATAGTTTTGGACATTAACTAATCTGCAACCGTGTATCGTACGGTAACGAAAACTCTATTTGCAATAATAAGAGTATTTTATTATAAAACTGATTTTACAAGCCCTTCCAACAACCCGTAGTTACAATTGAATTTGATATAAGCTCTCCTAACGCTTTAATTTCAGCTAATTGCTAACAGTAGAATTGCTAGCTTCTTAAACTACGATATTATCTTCGTAATTAACTTAATAACTAAGCACTACAATTAACTATCCAATCACTAATTGTTAATTTATATGCGAAGCACTATAATTAATTTATATCGAATAGAGTGATTTATATTAACAGTAATTTATATCATCTTTCAAAGATTTAAACTAAAACATATTGTAATCAAAGTTTCTATTAGAACTAAACTCCAATATCCACGATTGCGCTTTAGATACACATTCAAAACCTCTCAACTATTCTAAAACGTACTAAAAATTATGCAAATCACATCTCCAATGACTTATTGCAATCTAAATCACTCTTAAATGCAAAACTCTTGTATCTGTCAAACAAAACCATCAGAAAAATGAGGTGCTGCTGGAAACTATCAATCATCTTTTGTGTACAAGCGCCTAGTTACATTCCAATGCAATTATTCTGATCAGAGGCAGATCGATGGGCGCTACAGTACATTAACTAAATCATATAATAATATTCTTTTGCAGTATTATCATTTTATTTATTTTATCACTGATTTTGTTACTTTAGAACTTTATTTCGCGTAGTATTTTTGCATAAAGCACATCGCAAAAAGTAGACATATTTTCAGGTACGTAAATTTGTGTACGTTTGACCAATTTATAAGCGAAACGTTAAGGTTTTAAAGTTACGAAATTAATAGTTGTCCAGAATTCCTCGCGAAATACTTTTGAATTAGGATTTCATTACTATCTCAAAACTTGGTTGTGTTCTGAAAAATTAAATTAATATTTTGTTATAATAAATATTATTTCTTTTTTTGCATCCTATGGGTATTTGTTTATTTATAGCATTACAGGAATTATTTTACAAATTTAGTATCATAGTACAATAACATGCGTCCGTTCAAGGTTAGTTTTGGTGTGATTAACAGTTGAATTTTTAATATATGCCATTATTTTTTATATCAAACATGCTGGAATTATAGCACTGTTGTATATTAACTTCGAAGCTAATTTTTTGTGTTTGGAAAAATTAAATTTTTTATTCATAAAGGTAGCGTATAGCTTATGTTACAAATTAAGAAGCGGCACCTTTGTTCTAATTGCAGAAGTTAATTAACAAACATAATAGGATAGTAATTGAAGTTACTAGCACTAATTTCAAGGTTCGTGTTTTTCTAGTTGGTAAACGAAATAAGTCTTCTTCTTGAGCTACATAATTAAAGAATACCCAAAATAAACTTACTCAAGAAATACTTCTTCAAAAATTATTCATTTTTTTGGAAAAAAGTAGAATCACGCATAAGCCAAGCGGGTAGGCAAGTATCGCCCAGGATATCATTAGATATTTGAAAACCGCTGCCAGAATCTGTTTTAGAATAAACAGCAATAATAGATTCAGTTCATTTAAACTTGGGGTTCCTAACCATCTTAAGAACTACTTTATGGAACAATCTTATTGGCCGAATAATGTTTATATTCGCTAGTTTATATTAAACCGCCGGGGGATGATAAACCTCTTAAAATATCTAGTACGGGATCATTCATTAACTTCTGCACCTTTTTAGGAACAGGGCCAATCAAACTCAACTCTGAGCAAGTGCCTGTAATGAAAATCAAAATACTGACAGCAGATTAAAATGTTATTCTGCAAATGAAAACCTAGTGCCAAATTTATTCCTGTTATTATCAATGAATTGTCAGTGTTTAACCATATCGAAGGTTGACTTAATAACTGCCGATTTGAAAAATATGTATGACATCAGCTTTTTATCCATTAAAGAAGTGTTAAACACGTGGTGTTTTCAAACTTTTACTTGGCAGCCAGTTACTGCTGATCCCGAATCGAGGGAGGAATATGGTGCCGAAACACAATAACAGCACTAACTTTGCACTTGCAGGACGTCTGCGTAGATAAAGATTTTGAAATTAATGGTTTCTCTATTCATCTTTTTAACTGTAGTTTTTCTTATTTTAAATTGTTATACATCACCAACTGGTACCAGTTTCAAAATTTTTCATAATCAAATGAACAAGGTCTTAAATTCCCTTCATAAACCTGAAGTTTTATTTTTAGTGGTAATTTTAATTTTGACGCGGATGAGAATTCTAAAGAACTATAATTTCTACTAGTCTCTGTGATAGTTTCTCAATCAGAAATACTGCCTTTGATACAACCCGGACTAAATTATATACTTGATTTTTACTAGTGCTTCAGTCCCCAAAGCAAAAACAAAAACCACTGTGATTAATACTGGTTTTTTCGATAACAGAGCACTATTACTTAAATGGAACTGAAATATGTCCCCAGTTACCGAAATTAAATATGATTATGTAAGAGATTATTCTGAAAATGTCATTGTAAACTTCTTGGGCGATTTAGCTCAGGAAGCTTGAGGTGATGAAATTATAGGCACTAGGTCGGATGATGCATTTGAAAACTTTCACAATATATTCTTATTTTATTTCAATCTACCTTTTCCTCTAAATAAGTACGTGCAGGAGAATGATAATAATAAAAAAGAAACTGGGTTAACAGTGTGGTCAAAAAATCTAGCAAATATTTAAGGGACCTTTGTACAATTGGCAAAATATTCTCGGAAATATAGGGATTACTATAAAGTGTATAAAAATTATCATACTCGTCTAGTTGGAGAAACAAAATTCTCTCAGCTATAGTTGGAAATTGGTTCACTATTTTAACAATCACAAGAAAACATAAAGTGAAATTAAAATATTGATGTTTATGTTTTAATTGAAGACTCTACTAGAGTGGCTAATAAAGTTAATGAGTTCTTGTAAATGTGGCAGATAGGATTATCAGTCACGTTCTGAAAGTGTCTTTTATTACACAAATCATGAATACTAGTAAGTCGCTGTTTCTAAGCTTTTTTCTTGAAAATCAATTTATCTCTTTTACCCAGCAACAAACTAAAGTCCAAAAAGTCGAGCAGTTTCGATGGAAGAATTCCAAATTTTTTTATCAAGAGAACTCTTAGGATAATCGCAAAATACCTAACCTTTCTCATAAAACTTGGTTTTGAATATGGTGTCTTTCCAAAGAAATTGAAGCTCACAAACGTGGTAAGGCAGAGTTACTGGATAATTATCGCCCAATTGCCCCCGTTCCAGATTTTCTAAATTATTTGGGTATTGTTACATGGATAGACTTAACTAAATTTCTTAGTTGTAACGAAACCATTCGGTTTCTAACCAAATCTTAGCAATTTTTAAGTTTGTCAAAGTTGTTAGTAATTCGATTGAATCAGGTAACCGCCCTGTGGTGATCTTTTGTGACCTCAAAAAGGCTTTCGGCTATGTGTTACACTGGATTCTATTTTTAAAGATGGAGAGGTATGGCATTCGTGGCACGGCTGTAGCATGACTGAAGAGTTATTTAAACAGTCGCTTGCAGTATGTGCCTGTTCATCGCACAATAGGTAATACGCGTAAGACCATATGAATTCTGCTATACTTAAAAATAGGGTTGGGTACCACAAGGCTCAGTTTAAGACCCTGTGCTATATTCTTTATATCGATGACATCAACATGCAGTTCAAAGATTGTTCATTGTTTTTATACGCTGACGATCCTGTATGTTAATGGCCGATGAGGATCCCCTTACTTTTCAGTGTAACCTGCAAGAAAATATTGATCTTTTTCCCAACTGGTTCTCAAAGAACTTTCTACATATTAATACAAGCAAAACTGTGAGTATTATTTTTCAAAATTGCAATAGTAAGAATGAGAACATTGACGTTACCTCCAACGGTACCCAAATACCACAAACTTGTAATAAGAATTTTTGAACGTAAATGTAGATAAAATCTAAATTGGAAATATCATTGTGTAAAAGCATCTGCAAAATTGAACTCGCTGTGCTCTTTGATCAGAAACCTGAAATCATTCCTGGATAATAATCAACTGTTGTTAGTATATAATACTCATAGTTCCTCATGATTGAGGTATGTAATCAGAATTTGGCAAAATATGGTGGTTAGGAGTTCAACTTCACTATCTTAAGCTTCTTGTTCAACTCTGCGAAAAAATAAGAAAAAAAGACTCGAATTATGGACAAACAAATCGTGGGTTCATCATTAAGACAATGCACCGGTGTACACTGCATAGTCTGCCACGACGTTTATAACCAAGTATAACATTCCAGTGTTAGACCAGTTGCCTTATTCGTTTGATCTGGTACTATGTAACTTTTATTTACCCACAAGGTCAAATCTGCATTGAAAAAACAAAATTTCAGACCGCTGAAGCTATAATAGAAAAACCGGCACACGTAACGAACGAGCTCACTAGATATCAAGCGCGATTTTGAAATATGGAAAACTCGCATGCAGCGGTTTAGGAATTGCGGGGGTACATATTAAAGGGAATAATAATAATTACATATAGTTTCATAGCATCAGTCTCGTTACTTTGTAGCTACACCTCATATGTCTTTGTATTTACTTTCCGTTTAATCGGAAATAACAGCGATTTTCGTGGATGCAGTAACTTTGTAATTTCAAAAAGAACACCCTGTATTTTTTCATATCAGGGAGGCTCATCCTTTCCACTTTCGAAAATGTCATACTAGTCATAGTCATTGCACAGAACAACGGCTTTACTAGCTTTTAGAATGAAACTAAATCTTACAACAGAACTTATAGAAGATTCAAAATTATATTTAGTAACGAACTCCAACAAAAAAATTTAATTAGAAAATGGAATTCTTATTGTATTAATCGTAAAAAGAGAACTCTAATTGGAAATTTTCGAAAGACAAAATGATCCATCCTCGTCATCAAAAAGCATTTCTTCTCCTACAGGTATTGCGAAAACTGGTGTTCATACTGCTAAGAAAAAAACACCAAAGTTGAATACTTATAAAATTCAGATTTATCAAAAATTAATGGAAACTAACTTTGCTATACAGTTTTGTAGAATGATTCGTAATTTACTGAAAAAAGATATCATTTTCTTGATAAGTTATTTATGCGAACCCAGTAATATTTCACTCCAATGGCAAGGAGTGCATAATTGTAAACTTGGGCATATGTAAGTCCTACAAATTTTCAACAGTACGTTTCCAAAGATTACAGTTTGATCTCAGGCATCGAAACAAAAATTTAATATCCTTCTTTTTTAATAATCAACCCGATTGGTAAGGCTCGACTATATTTATGCTTGGTAGAAACTTTCTTTTATGCGTAGTACGAACAGGATAATCTGTTGACGACAATCTATTGTAACGAAATTCAATTTAGTTTTTTTAGCCGGTCCGATGTAAATCTGAATATTTATAAATACTTCAGAGAATCCTTAAAATACTCAAATGGCGCCACAGAAGTTTATAGATCAATAATTACGTACAATGGTTACTTTTTAACGCGACAATTTTTGTATAGCTTCTACATTATACTAGAATGTTCTATATCATGATACAACCATCCTTTTTGTTTGCTTTGTATGAGTTCTTTTAAACACTTTTAAGTTGTCAATCAATCCATTTTGATCTAACAGCTTCGTCCCTTTTAATTCTAGACTTTAGCGTCATTGCTATACTATTTTCAACACCTTATTTTGCTGCAGTAACTAGGCACTCTTGCCACCTTTGGAGTTTGTTACATAGGAAGGGAATGTCTTTCAGCATGGCGCCTCTCAATCCTCAATTTTTCACAGTTTCAGACTTGAGTAAATGGGGAGTTTTATGCCCATATGTCACAAAGTTTAGAACAATTCAAACGAAACATTTGAAGTATCTTTAACAACATAACCCCTGAAGAGTTAACGCAAAAGTAATGTTAACTTTATACGGCGAATAAATAAATGTTTTCAAGTTGGGTTGATATACTGCATTGTCAACATCTATTATAGCTAATTTTGTTGCCCTGTGTATCTAGTTCTATAAATTCTTTTTCAAATTTATCAATTGAAGCAACATGTATTTTTCAATAAAGCAGTTCGATAATTCCGGTGTCTAGTTTATGCATCATAATTTTTTTGGCGTAGTATTTCGATAAAAAGCAATATTCGTTATAAAAGTTTACATAAAGCATTGCTTCTATATAGTAACTATGATGAGTATGGCATTTTCATAAAGGGAAATGAAGACGCTTTTCAACTATAAAAAACATACAAGGGGTACCAGATTAAATCGGAAGTGAGTACAAAAACAAAACAGTCATTCGAAAATAAATTGATCAAACTTAGAAGGAAACTCATTTCATAATTTAAAGTTATATAGGTTTATAAACGGTCATAATATAATAAGTCACTTGGTATATTATTCTTTTCCCATTGTTAATTCTGAAAAATCTAGATTATTGAAATTAGTGCATATAAGTCAATGGCGCTAAAACGTGACGTAATGTTGAACAGGTTGCAGTTTTAGTGTGAAACATTTGATTGCAATTCTGATAAAACTGCAAAAACGTGTATTGTAGCTCGGAAAGTCAATATAAATAGTTATTATTTATACGCAGAAATCAATTTGTTTGTGCAATATCTAAAAACGCAAGTTATAACTAGCATACACGTGTAAGAAATCATGAATTAAAACCATATATAATGTTCTATTCTAACGGTATAGAAAAAATGATACCGTAAAAGTTAGAATTGCCTTATAAATCAAACACTATTAATTGCACATTGTTGTGATGCAATGTCAAGCAATATTATTTGATATCGAGAACAAAGCAATATAAATATCTAAGTAGAGGCAAAAAAGAAATATCTATATATGTACTTGAATAAATACTTATGTTTGCCGTTGTATTCTTTAAAAATTTAGATAAAACTAAAGCTCAACTTACACTTTGTGCCCTAGTGTACCCCACAGTTGACAAACGCAGCAAGACACAGATTGGTTCCGAATTTACTGATCTGAGACAACTAATACATTATGCTAAAATAAGTGGGTTTATCATCTATAAGCATATAGTTATCAAGGTGGAGATGGTCAAAACTAAGTTCTTAGGTGTTTTAACGAAATTTGTTTGAGATGAATTACCATTAATAATCTAGGTTTTAAAAAAATGGCTTTTTTTAATTTATCCTGAGATACCAAAACTTATATTTTTTAAGTAAATCGCAATAATAACTTATAGTCATTGATAACTGTGTTATTTTCACTTTTTCTTATATAAAGTGCGTTTGTTAATTTAATGTTTCATTCACGTTTCTTTACGATGTCTTCTATTGCATTTTTGTTTATGAAATTGAAGCACAACACTTTGAGTTCCAGCATTGGGCGATTAGTGATCTGGTATGAGCCAAAGATTGCAATTTTTTGTTAGTATTTTATTTATTTTGAAAATATTTAGAACAAAAAAATGAAAACAAATTGGAAGAAAAACGAAATCTCGTATGATTCAAATGGCACACTAGCAATTCCTTTTAGTACTTTGTAATACGATTCTTGGTGACTTGTTCGTTTATTTTGCAATTCTTAAAAAGGCTATACATAACGCTTTGAAATGGATTATTCACTATTTTTGTTCATATGCATTAACTGCATTAACGTGCTTTGTTTTTAAAGTAATGCAGCTGGCTGCATACAATGAAAGTCTAGAGTACAGAACCTCAAAATTTATTTAAAAAATTAATAAAATATCTTGTATTTTAGTTTAGGAAGTATAAGCTTTAGAAATAAGCTACAGAAAATTTATTCAACGTGATTGAGACAAATTTTAGAAATATAAAAATGTAGCTAGTTAGTTTCTTTTTTTAAAAGATTCTGGATAGAACAGGGATTTTATAATTTAGATACGAGGGTGAATCAAATATAAAAGAGCCTTTTGTTTAACCAAATTAATTTTATAGGAAATATCTACAATTCTACAATTTATTTCGTAAATAATCTCCTCTTTTTATGATACATTTTCCCAAAGTTTTGGTAATTTTTTCATTTCGTTCTCGTAGAATGAAGTTGGACAGGCATCTAACCAGTCGCGCACGTATGTTTCCACTTGATCGTTGGTCTCAAATCGCTTCCCCAAGTGCTTTTTTGAGGAGTTTAAACATGTGAAAATCGAATGACGATAAGTCTGGGGCATAAGGTGGATGATCGGACTTTTTCAGTGCACTAGTTTCTGTTGCGTTACACATGCTGAGTGGGACCTGCTGTTATCGTGAAAGATTAACATCTCGCGGACGGGACAATCTTGTCTTATGCGTCGATACTGAAGCCTAACTTGATCCAAGAGACCGCAGTGTAGGTTGGGTGCATGGTCTGACGTCTGTATAAGAACCGTAGCCAACATTTTTTATGCAGAAAATCAAGTTTTGGCTTTTACGGAGTTTCCTTCGCTCTTCCTTCTCCGCTCCATGCTTGCGCGCTTTGGTTAGGGAGTGTAATGATGCGTCTATGTTTTGTCATAGGTGACAATTTTATGCAAATAAGCTTCCCTTGCTTCCTCAAAATGAATTTCAAGCCATTGAGGAATGCGAACTCGTGAACCTTTTTGATCATCATTCAGCAACTTTGGAACCATACGAGCTGAGATTTTTCTGAAGCCCAACTGCTTTCTAATGATTAATTGGACGCTTCTATAGCTGACACCAAGTTCTTCCACAATTTGAAGCACTATGAAGCATCGATCCCGTTCGATAAGCTCACGAACACGTGCAATGTGTTATTATTTGCACTAGTACGAGGTCGACGGGGATGAGCTTTATTCGCAACTCCTTCACGGCCTTACTTGAGCGCGTTGCACCAAACCTTCACCCTTGATCATGAAAGGGTAGCTTCCTCGAACTGGGCATTTAAAATATAAGGTTCTAAAGATTTATTTAATGAGGTTGAGATGAATTTCGTGGGAACACAATTTAAGCTCTTAGAAATAAAAAATATTTTTAATACCTTCTCACGGAATAAAAAGCAGTTTGAAGCAGGTTTTGGCATAGTTCCTCAGGCTGGTGATGCAGTTTATTGCTCCGTAGTTGAGTTAGCACGAGTTCCTCAGGACGGAGTTCTAATATCCTGCACTGGACCAATGAAACTCGTGGGTTCAATAGAAAATTCGGCTACTTTGTAGAAAATTTTAGTGGGCGTATGAAAAATGTAAGTTATACAGCGGTCAGAGCTTTCCACAATCTGGCCTTACAAGCACTTGTCAAGATACACTGCCAAAAGAGGTAAAAAATAAAAGCTCAATCCAATAGAAAGGTTATAATACTCCTAAAATAATGTGAACGAAAAAGTCAGAAATTAAAAAGTGTGGTACAACAAAACAAACGGAAGCCCTTTGAATATGCGACCCCTCCAAATTTAAATCAAGCTGATAACGGTACTGCAATTTCCTACAATACATAAAAAGCTATACAGTATGTTATCAGCTACAGCATACTAATTAACTCACAGTAACACCGTTTCTATAGCACTACACAATATTACGTATAGGTAACACACTATTCTGGCACGTAACCAAGGTGGCGTAACAAAGCTAAATAGGGATTTAGTATAGATAATTTTATATTCAATTATTAACCTTAAAACGGGTTTAGATTTTCAAATAATTATTATTGAACCTTAATTGTACAACTTGCAGAATCAGCCGCACTAAGATGGAGGATTGGTTTAGAACCCAATTTCTTAAAACATTTAAATAAGGGTACAGCAACTCAAGATGTGATCATATCCAGTTGCCCATTTAAAACTACTGTACAAGCAAACTACAGTACAGCCTTGACAATATTAAGCACAGTGAATAGTTTGAGAGAAGACTTTCAATATCATAAATTAAACAAAGAAACTACTACTGGCCAACGTATATAGGGTTACTCAAATCCTAAAGGTACATAATTTAAATTTATCTACTATACGGGATTGAAGCCTAAGAACGTTACAAATACAGACCACAAATATGCTTATAGCTATCAAAATTCTAAAGATTCGGGCTATTTAGATGAAAGTCCTAGACGGTTTCAGAGAGGATAACATTCGTGAGAGGTCGAGTCATCAGGTTTCATTACTAGCCCTCTGGTCTTGCAATGACGGTGGCGCCAGCAGTTGACGAACGATATGGGATGCTAACACTTAACCATATTTATCACAGATTAAGATCGACTAAAGGGTGTCTTGCGTGGTGTAAATTACCCGCTAGGTGTTCCCTATAAATATCTACTAGAACGGATAGAATCTACAAATTAGCCACTTGTTAGGTGCAGTTCCTGCATTTGAATATTTCCGTTCTTACTTAATTAAATTTCACATTCCTTACTTTATTCACAGTAATTTGAGTATTTATTAACGATTTCGACTGCCTTCTCAAATTAAACGGTTCCTTATCCATCACACTGTATGATTCTACTAGAATATTTAGCTATAATTTAAATACTTCAATCTACACCATTTTGATATAGCGTTAAAAATGTGTTCTGTTTTCAGCAGTGATCGCTTTCCTAAATATTACAATGAGTCTACGTACGTGTTTCATCGAGGTTATTTTCAATCATGAATTCCGATCCATTAAAATTTCTGGTTTGCTTATCTATATACCTTACTTAATACAAATTATTGATTGGTTTACGCTACGTTTCTATAATTTTAATGTGGGAAGTTAGACAACCCATCCTACTTGTCGTTCATAATTCCACGAGTTTGGTCATATATATTTCTTATCTTGTATTTACACATGTGATGTAGATTCGTTGTAGTTTAGAACTCTACAACCTGTTCTACCGAACAAGGCGTTAACTGGGTTTCTCATTATTGGTTGTAGCTTTCCAAGACGAGTTCGATTCAATTAGTGTTCTGGTTCTTTTATCGATAGATGAATGTTTTGAGGAAAATACGATTCATGTTATTCGTTATCTACACATGAATATTGTGGGAAGATACGATTTCAATAGATTGATGATTATGCAGACTTTCCGTGCTTGAAAGGAATAGAAGTAAGTATTGTTTCAAAGTCCTGTTCTGCGACATAGTGTCCTTATATGTGAGCGCACGGGAAACGGTATAAAAATTAATTGTTGGGAATCCATTAAACCGTCAGTAGGGTTTTCGGACCGAGGCGAAATTCCTACTGAGTACTTTGTTCTTAGTCTCGGATTCTTCTTTCCAGGGTATGAACGTTCACTCCCAATTCTTGCCAGACTTCGCGTGTGCTAATGTTTATGGCGTCGAACGTCCATGTATATCAGTCCTAATTTTTGGAATTTTATTTACTGGTCTTCTGGGTTCCGGAGCCACGCCTACTATTCTTGGTGGTTCCGGTTGGCACCGTTTACGTTCTCTACACCTTCTTCTTCATACTTTCTCTTCTATAGCCTGGCTGACAATTCTAAGTGTACCATCCTAGTTTCCATTACCCTTCCCATTACTCTTCCAAATTCCGTCACTACGCTAGATGTCCTTGTCATGCCTGAAATTTCTCATCAACTGATTCTGGGTATTGGCTTTTGAAAGTCGCTTCAATGTGTTCTCAATTTTTGCGATGGCTAATGGACCCTTGCTTCAGGCGGCTCCGTGTTGTAGTTGGTATGCATGTGACTACTATGTCCTAGGTCCCGAATTCAAATCCTGACACGGTCCGCTTGTTAGGCGAGAATTTTTCACAAAGTACGTCCTCGCTCGGATGAGAGGTAAAATGGAGGTCCCGTGTGTGTGTTGTCACGCACGTTAAAGATCCCTACCTTGCTTGGAACAGCAAGGGTTCGGCACAATTCAAAATTTCCAGGTAAAAAACTCGCTTCCTGGCCAATGTAGTACCTTCAGTTGTAGCATTGGAAAATCAAATGTAGGGGACTTTTACTTCTTTTTCCTCATTGGTCATCACTACTTCCGGTCCTATCCACATTGTATCCGATTTTATG
This sequence comes from Platerodrilus igneus, assembly GCA_036346225.1. Lineage (NCBI taxonomy): Eukaryota > Metazoa > Arthropoda > Insecta > Coleoptera > Lycidae > Platerodrilus > Platerodrilus igneus. The sequence continues at coordinate 9,046,119 of JARFIW010001159.1, forward strand.
CCCGCATAACGACATCAGTTAGATTCTCTTATTTCCACTACCTTTGCCAAAGAGCCTGCTGGTCTTGTTTGCAGGCGGCTCCGTGGCGTAGTGGTATGTGTGTGACTACTACGCCCAAGGTCCCGGGTTCGAATCCCGACACGGTCCGCTTGAAAAATGTTAGGCGAGCATTTTTCACAAAAATACACCCCCGTTCGGATGAGAGGTAAAATGGAGGTCCCGTGTGTGAGTGTTGTCACGCACGTTAAAGATCCCTACCTTGCTTGAAACAGCAAGGGTTCGGCAAAATTCAAAATTCTCCAGGTAAAAAAAAAAACTCGCTTCCTGGCCAATGTAGTACCTTCGGGTGGAGCATTTGAAATCACATGTAATGGTCTTGTTTGCACCTTCTTAGTCCAACACTTTATCCGTACGTCGGCAGAACCTATCTAACAACGACACTATCCTCTTTCTACTCCTTTTCTTAAGCCCATTCCGAACTCGACAACATGTTCTCTCTTGGGGCTGACGAACCTTCCACCAGTCGCTGGTCTAGTCATATTGTCCTAGAGAAAAAAGACTACTTCTATAGGTTGTACATTGGTTTCTGCAAAGTAAAGTAATTCACCCAGTAGGATGCCTCTCCCCTTCCTTCTATCTCCACCATCTTAGATTGTTTCCGTAATGCTCGTTTCCTCTCCTCCCAAGATATTCGCCCCACTAACTGGCAAATCTCTCTTGCTCTCGAATCTAAACCTATCATGGCTTTCATCGTCCTTCATCGTGGTTTGTTTCAATTTTGCCGCCTCCCATTCGGACTCCGTAATTCTCCAGATATTTTCCAACGCCATATCGATCAGGTCATCGGTTCTGACCTGGAACCGGTTTGCTTCGCCTACCTCGATGATATCATCATAGCTGTCCCTTCCTTCGAGGAACACCTCCGGATCATCATCTAGTCCTTTCTCGTCTCTTCCTTGCTGTCATTGCTCTCCGTCAAGGCAAATGTTGTTTCTGCCTTCATGAGCTCTGCTATCTTGGTTATATCGTTAACCGAGATGGTCTCCTTGTTGAAGTTCCTGCTATGCTTAATATCCTTCCTTGTTCCTCTGTTGCCGAAGTCTGTTAACTGATTGGCATGGCTAGTTGACACCGGCACTTCATCCCTAACTTTGCACTCTCACTTAGTCGCTTTCTAGCCTCGCCCATAAGAAAATCAGTCTTTTCTGGATACCCGATTGTCAATCTGCGTTCTTTTTCATTAAACTCCACTTAGTTTCCGCCCCCATACTTTCCTGCCTTGACTTTACTTTGCCCTTCACTATTCAAACTGATGCCTCTTCTCACTTCCGTTTGGGTGCCGTTCTAAGTCAGAACATCCCTGAAGATGAAAAGGTGGTTAATTTCATCAGTCGCTCCTTCTCCAAGCCGCAGCGTAAGTAACAATTCTGTGTCCGAGGAGTGTTTAGCTGTTCTGTGGGCAATTGAGAAGTTTCGCCCATGTGTTGAGGGTACTGACTTTACTCCCATTACGGTACACCATTCCCTCTTCTCGCTACATAAACTTCTAAGTCCATCGAGACGTTTGGCTCGTTGATCTCATGGTCTCCAGCAGTAAGACTTTCCTATTCTTCACCGTATAGGTCAAAATCATGTCGTCCCGCATGCACTTGCTCGCTGTGTTTATGTCCTTGAACACATTTCTATTTCTGCCATTATCTTCCTCAAAAGTCATTTTCCTTACTCCTGATCCTTACTATAATGCTATAATCTAAAAATTCCGTACTTTCCTAGACGATAGGTCTGTAGTTAACAATATGCTTTTCCGTCGCTACAAAATTTCTGTCGCTGCCGGTTTTCCGAGCGATTGGATGTTCGTCGTATCTTTCGAACAGCGTAAACGTCTGGTAGCCCTTTATCACGATCGTCTATTGTTGCGTGACGAAAACTTCTGCCAGTCTCATCTAAACCTATTACTGACCCTGTCTCAGAGCTAACGTCGCTTGCTATATCCGACGTTGTCCGGTTTGTGCTGTTCACAAAGTTGAACATTAACCTCCTCCTGGTCTCTTCGCTCCTAGGGCCAAACCATCTTATTCTTGACAAGTCATTTCCCGTGACATCGTAAGTCCTCTTTCTCGGTCCACCCGTGGTCATTCGTATATCCTTTTAGTGGCTGATTACTTTACCATGTTTTCTCTTTTCTTTCTTTTGCGTAGCACCACTGCAGTTTCCGTGTCAAAAATCCTTGGAGACCAAGTCTCTACTTTTCGGTGTTCCCCAATACCTCATCGCAGATAACGGTGTATAATTCCGTAACCGTCAGTTCACTTCCTTATGTACCCGTTATTATTCCATACTCCTTTTTACCGTCCATTACCATTCACAAGCTAATCCTGCGAACGTGTTAACCGCTTCCTCAAGACCATGCTTGCTTCCTATATCCGTTACAACCAGCGTCTCTGGGATGTCACTCCCGAAAGTTTCTTACGCCATCTGAACGTCCAAGCATGATATTCTTGGTTGAACTCCTTTTCTTGCTTTGTTTGGTCGTGAACACATCCTCTCCAGCGATTATTTCGAACAACTGATCCCAAACTCTTCAAAAATATCCATTTTCATGTCCTCAAGAAACTTTCCACCACGTACCGTAATACCAATAACCGCTCCTTGTCGTCTTGGATTCTAAATCCATATACGCTTATATTCAAATTTAAACTTTATCTTGGAGTAAATCATTATTTATTCATTTTACGTACTTCCAATTAATCTCTCTTCTGTACATTTAAAACACGTTTCCTTCCCTATTTAAATAAAATAATTTTAACTACTAAAACTGTAGTATTTTACTACGTGTTATATAATAATTAGTTCGACGGCATCGTGACGTTTTAATGAGTATTGAACAACTGACCAAGTTCTTGGGTTATATAGACAAACCTACGTGTGACTAAAATGATCGCGTTAAGTCTAGTTCTGGTTCCCAAATTTTCTAATTAGTTGTTTTCCGGAGGTCTGTGACGCAACATTCAGAACTCTGTCGTTCTAATGGCCTGGACTCTAATTAGTACCATTTACTTATGCGTTTTCTTATCAACATCCATGATTTGCGACTGCAATTAATCATATTCTTACGACTTTATTTAACTAGCCTTAATTGGATGTACATGTGCATTCCTTATTTTATCACTTCTACAGTGTTTGATCATTCACTTTCTGTTCTATTTAAGTAGTGGATTATTCTAGAGGTTTAATGAGTTTTCAATTGAAATACAATTTCTTAATTTTTTCTGAATTTCAACCGATATTTTAAATGAATACGATCCATTACTTGCAAAAATGAAAATCTTTTATAATAATCTTGCATTTACCCGTAATCGATACACAAATGAGTATTTTTTAGATAAAGCTCTTTGGAAAACGCCTTTTTACGCACCGAATATATCATTCTTCTTATCTAAAAACACTATTTCTTCGTCATTAAAAATGAAAACTTTTTATGCGTTTATAATCAATATACTGGATGCTTTAACAAATACACTTCTCTATGAAAATGAATATTTACATAATTCAATAAAACTTGTTATTTTTCTGTGATAAAATCATTTTTCGTTATTACATTTGCTCCGGGATTGTACAGAAGTCTCTGATACAGACTTTTGACAAGCTTTATTTAACAAACTGTTGACGCCACCTTGTCGTTAATTTTTAAAGCATTTTACAACGTTCTACCGTTTAGCTGTTGCGAATGCAAAGTAATATGATTTAATTGCGATATTGATGATGTGTTTTCCATAGGAACTAGGAGGCTGTCATTTTTTGATAGTAGTTTCGAGAATGCTCTTTTACGCGTTATGGCCTTTTGACTGGCGAGTTCAAGAGGCATCATCCGTACGCAGTTCTCTGTCAATCTTTCTTCTGTCAGTTGGTTTCTAAAGAGTAAGAGGTAATGACGTTGACTTTCGTATATGTCAGTAATTCCAGGTATTAGACAAAACGATATCACACTTCTTTCTCTCCCTGACTAAAATTTAAAACTATCTGATCATCTTGTTAAAGATACACTTATATTGGTAGTTTTGCATATTTTTTTATTTGAAAGTATTTGGAATTTTTTAATTGAAAAAATATGTTGTTTATTCGACATCGTCTTGTAATTTTACCGTTGATAACGATCGTATCAAGTATCTCCCATAATCTATGCCTTTGAAGTGTTTAGTGTGGAATTTTCTGGTAACTAAATTATACAAAAATTGTTGTGTAATAGAATTATAGATTCTCATACACTGATTGAGTTTTTTTATGATTCTCAATGTTGTCGTAAATATTAACACCGGTTAGCATAGGAAAAAGGTACAAGCCGTTAAAAGATGTCACTGACGTCGCTTATGACAGAGTTCAAATTGGTGCTAATTCTTGTTTGGTGGATTCTTTGAAGATATTTAATTTTCTCTACAGTAACTGTGTTTGGATTAAGCTCCGAGTCGTCGAACTCTAGTAGAACTTGGCTGTGGTAATAGTACAACTAAAATATGTGATTAATTTGGTTTATTATTTGATGTAGTTTGATAATGGTTTTAAGCACAAAGCCACTGCAATTAAGAAAATATTCTATTGTGTAGTTTTAATATATTGCTTCGAAGATCACATTCCTTTATGCTCTATTTGAATGTAGATACCTAACAAAGAACCAATCAATATGTTGCAAGTCAGCCTACAATATTGTATCATATTTTATATAGGGTGCCGCCTTAATTGTACGAGTCTAAGTATGTCTACATATAAAAATATAATGCCCATGGTTGTTAATCGAATTAATTTCTAATTATAATTACTGAGAATTTAGAAAGCTTTTATTACTTAGCGAGATTATGTTGAAAAGAGACTACAATTAGTTTTTCTCTGGTCCTTATCATAGGACATAAATGATAAGCAGAATGTTGGAATTTGTTTTAAACAAAGATTCTACAGTTAAATGCGTTGGTTTTAAGTGTGAGATAAATCTTTCAGTCGTTATTTAAGTAGTGTTTAAAACATAGCTTCAAGGATATACATAGCATACCACTGTGTGAAAGGCCACGAGGAGGCCCCTTTGTTCTGAAAAATGTTGCTCCGACGAGGATCACGCTCTTGTGTTTTATAACCTCTAGTAAAGTCAAAATTTATTTAAGATTATTTAAGTATAACATGCTGATGGTGAAATACGTGCAACGTGATATTGTCAGTAACCTTTTAGATATAATAAGCGTAAACGTTTGTCTTGAAAATAACAGACTTTTACTACATGGTTAATTGCTTTTCGTGATTTTTAGTTATTATAAGTATTATGAAATGTGATCGTTCTGATTTTCTTATGGAAAGCGTTAAGGGATTTGAAAATCCTACAATACCTTTTAAAAGATTTCTGAAGTTCTAGGTGAACATTTTTACTTACGTTAGAATAGGTGGATATACCCAGGACGAGGTACTCACCGATATGGAAGGTTCGTTCATAAACCAGTTAAGTGCTGTATAACATATGAATTGATTGAAACTAGTACATGTGTATAAATGAATAACGTAGGTTGTTCACTCGGCAAGTTCTGGTGGTACAGATAGGTATCGGGAAAGAGCATTAGTTAAGGTTGCAATAAAAAACCATCTACAAGACAGTCACAATTAATCAAGTACAGATAAAGATAATGGCCATGTTTCAGTAGTAGCGAAATATAATTGAAGGGGTAAAATTGAAGAAATTAGATGTAGTAGTAGGCAATAAGGGTACTTTAAGAAATTCTGCACCTATGCAAGTTGACACTTTTTACCAACATCTACAGTCCCCTCTGACTTCACTACTTTGTTATTCTACATTTCACTGTTTTACATTACCACTATCAACCTACGCGTCTTGCTACTGGAAGTTAGCAACTCTGGGTAGGATCCTATGCCTCAGCTTCGCATTGTACGCACTCACATTCTCGTATATAGTAAGCAGAATTTTACTCCTACTTTTCGCAGAGTAATCACCTAGATCTTTCTCAGAAGGAACAGATCCCTTTGTAGCCCGCAGTTGCTCCAGTGATGATCATGTTCTTGTGTTTTATAACTTGAGTCTGGTCAAAATTTACCTGAGATTATTTAAATAGAATGATGATGAAATACGTGCAACATGATACTGTCCATAACCTTTTCGATATAATAAACATAAATATTTTTGTCTCGAAAATAACTTTTAATGCATAATTGATTACATTTTCTGATATTTAATTATTATAAGCTTTAAGGAATAGGATAATTCCGATTTTTTATGCAAAACGTTAAAGGATTTCAAAACCCTATACATTTCAAAAGATTTCGAAACTTCTAGGTGGAATTTTTTGTAGTTAGATTAGTAGTAGGTTGCTACATACATCGACGTAACTGGACGAACAATACACGAATGACCGGGCTCAATCGGCGAGTAGGCGGGGTTGTACTAATCCAACAGAAAAAAAGAAATACCTGGAATAAAAACAAACATACTAAATCATAATAAAAGCTCCATTTAAAAAAGAACTTCTAATTAGCAAATTTTGTCACAAAATAGACGGAAATCTACCCTGCGAGAAAACATTAATTTTTTTTCCAAAATATCCTGAAGGGATTTTCACAAAATCAATACACACAAAAAACAAAAAAAAATCAAGTTTTTAAAATGGCGAGCTGCAGTTTTTAGATCACTATCAGTCTAAATTAACAACAAAAAAAAAGTTACTATTCTAAAAATCACAGCTCCAAATCATCATCGTACACACAAAGATTAATTACATAAAATTATCGTTACAATAACTTAATTAACACAAATTCTTCAAAAACAACAGTTCTAAATTACCATCGTAAGCACAATTAAATATATAAAATTGCCACGAAAAACGAAATTAAAAATTAAAGAAAATTAAAATTTAAAAGAAAATTAAAGAATATAAAATTAGTAACACATGTCCCCTCACCTAAAATAATTATTTTTGTGCAAACGAATTAATGCGAGGCATGTATGAGCCTAAATAGCAAAGTCTAAGTAAACAGGGTTGCAACACAAGCAAGGAATAAAACACTCACCCGTGTGCCTACGGTGTTGGATCTATCACACCCACCTTAAGGCCGGAGCGGGACAGATGGACCTGAGACCACATAACTGATGTAGCCTTCCATATCACAAGGAGCGGCAATTTAAGGGACTGTCGTGTCCACCAGAGGAAGCTATAATGATTACAGTAAAAAATTAGACTCTTTACGAAAGATAAGTATATTTCGTAAAACTGTCAGTACTCACCACACAGGGTGTGCACGAAAATTTTATACAGAACGGGAACGACAATTATATTTGGATCGTATTCAGAAAAGAAAATTAATATTAATTAGTTTGATAACACGAAATAAAAATCCATGCCGGCGTAATCAAACATACAAATGTGATTAGAAACTTGAAACAAAACTTAACAAATGATCCATTATTTCAGCGAGTCTTTATGATTAGGTATAATAAAAAGTAATTATGCGCTATAGTATTGTGTATCAAGTCAATGGATACCTCAAACAAGGTACGGACGATTGAGATTATAGAAGAGCTTTTCGTTTCGAAGTAAATAGGTTTAAAATAAAAATTATTAGGAAGCGTACTTATTGTAAGAAGGTCTAATATACCGGGTGTTGTTTGAATATTAAATCAGAATCTACATGCATGAATAATGTAAGACAAAGAAGGGCGTGTTTTTAACTTACTTTCGAAAGTGAACGTAACAAGGTGGATATGGCATGGTTGAGAGTAATAAACGATGTGACAGACTTGTAGACTGATTAAGTTCTGTATCAGACATGAATTGATCGTACCTAATACATGCGTATAAATGAAAAACGTAGATAGTTCTCTCAGCAAATTTTTGTAATTAAAAACATGTAAAAGGTAATATGATTTACGCAGGTGCAGATAAAGGTAGTGGTCAAAATTCGGTAGTAGCAAAATGTGATGTGAAGTTTAAGTAGATAAAACAGTGGTAAAGGTTGAACAAGTTAGATGTAGTAGTAGTAGAAACATGTTGCGGGTAAAATGAGCGTTACGTTATTAAATTTTGCTTTGCCCTGAAGAAGCGGGCACCCCGTAACGATATATGAGTGGGACGGCTAACTGCAGTGGTGCGGGATTGGGTTCTTATGGAAAAATTATAAAAGAAAAACAAATGTGTCTGTTTACCTACTTTTATTTTAAATTCAAATAAAATTCAATCTAAACTTAAACTCTATTAACATTTAATAATTTCAATAAAACTACAAATATACTTTCCAAAAAAATCTAAATTCCTTGACTATATTCTTAAGCAAAATCCTAAAATAACCTTAAACTTTATCTATGCATAATACTATCACTCCAAATTTTTCCGTTTCCTATATTAAATTATATATACTTTTAACAAGGATGGTCTACATGTAACAATATATATTGCGTTATTCTTTTAAAGATCGAGTGAAATGAGTGCATGTTTCTATCCAAACATTATTTTATCAATATATTTTTACTTTATAGCTTTACAGTTGGGAAAAAATATTGTTATGTTCAAAACACTGCAAGTAATTTTTTCTGCACTCATTTAAAACACCTAAAATTTCTGAACAAGCTCGATTTCCTATACCATTTGAATTAGTGTTAATTTATAAAATTTCTCAAGTAATTACTCTATATAAAATTTTGCTTCAAAGTAGTAAGATTGCTTTCCTTGTAACATAAATATATTCTATAGCATTATGATCATAAGAACCGCTTCAACATAAATATATTCTGTGGTATTTAATCCTTATGTTCGATGTTGTAAAATCATAAAGGAACAATTCTATATGAAAGCGGGAAGTCGTGTTCACTTAAGGAATTTAAATGTTTTGTACGGAGATATTTGGTATTTTTATAACTATCAAGAAACGAATTTATTTGGAGCTTAGTAGGTTGTGTTGTCTACCTTTCAGGCGGATATTTCCTACGCACCCGTACAATCGGTACAGCGCGTGTGCATACCGGTCACGAGATAGGACACGCCGATGATGTGTCGCTAGAAGGGGCCGCCATTTGTCTTGATAGATGTAGTCGCGTGAGCATTCTTTAGTTTGTTAAGAAGATGAAACTCCAGGCCTTACCTAAGTGGGGCCTCCACATCGGTTGGTATGGGAGATGGTAGAAGGTGGTGAGTTTTGCTTTGGGACGCGGATGAAGTGCCAAGCTCCTGCGAATCCGGCAAAGCGCTAAAACACGCCATTCCTTAAAGATTGTTTTGAGATTTGTTAACGGTAAGCTCTCTTCAAACCTGAATAAATTATAAAATATTTTATCCCCTTTAGTGTATGACATTACGGACGGTATGAAATGATGGTTTATGTTGTATTTGAATCCAATATTGGAGAGCAGTTCATTTGTCGAGGCGATTAAAGTTTAATAATAACCAGTCGAGAAGCAGATTTTTGGAACATGTGCTGGTAATTAATAATTAGATTTGGAAACAAAAACCTACAGGTATCAATCTTTCTTTATTCTGTTTGTGAAGATTCATAAATGTTCGAATACATAAATTTCGAAGTCCGTTTGATCGAGTTAAAAATTTTGTATGTTTAGAGCAACATGAAAGAAAATAGCTAAAATTAATACAGTAATAGTATTACAAATTTGCATAAAGTCACTTGTTAACAAAATGATAGTTCAGTCCACTTTTTTTTGCCTTTTAAAATATTTATTTACTCATATTGAAACCTTTATAAGCCTCTAATACCAGATGTAAATGAAAAGTTGTTTGCTTAAGTTAAAAACACATGTGATTCGTTTTTAATAGAAATAATCTTTGTAAAACTTGTAAACCAGAACTCAGATCTGAAACTTGGTACTAAAACTTGTTTGATACATGATAATTAATTTAAAGGTCTGTTAAGTCAGAACAGATGTATTGAAACTTAATTTTATTTTGTACAATTTATTACCACATTCAAAGAAACATTTAACAAAGAAAAAACATATTAAATTCCATTTTTAGACTCAAGTTTTTATTCTATGCATATTTAGATATACTAAATTCTTAAAAGAACATGAGCTTGTTAATCGATGAAATTGTACAAGGCTGAAGTAATTTAAAAAGGCCCCTATTTGCTGCAACTGGTTTGTTATAAGTATTTATTCCTGATTTAAAAAGCTTTGGTGTGTTAATCTCCATATTATCCACCTGCAATTATTAACAGGTATTTTTATTGGAAAGCACAAACTGTGTTTTTCTAATAAAGAATTTGTTGTGTATTTTGTTCCAGGTTCATCGTGACCAGAGAGGTAGTAAGTATGTTCCAGAGATTTCCAGATACTTCAGTTTAGTAAGTTGTAAGTTTAATTGCATTTATATCCCATGAGTTTCTGTATCTTCTCATAGGAATATTGAATTTTAGTGTAACCGTTCATTCAGATACAGTGGCGCTCAACCCATTTTCCTTTTGTTAGTTTATCGTAGAGTTTAGACCATCACCACCCCCTTTTTTCATTGCTCACCCTTGGGGTAATTCCCAGACTTAGCCGCGAATAGTTAAAGCTTCACTTTATCCATCAACAAGGAAGTTCAAAAAAAAAGGTGAAAAAAAAAAGGTATTTTACTAGCGCAACCAACGTGAGGCTCGATGGTCGTTCGTTTAAAAAGGGTTTGCTCGATTAGTAACAAGTTGTTACAACATCGTTTAACTATTGGCCTGTGGTAAACTCAAAATAGTTTGGTAAAATTTTTTTTAGTACTCATGTTGTGTCTGGAACCTCAAAGTTTATTTGATAATTGTCTAAATGTTGTAGCAGGTATATATTTATACTAAAGTAAAATTTTCATTATTTCAGGGTTGAACTTGTTAAAATACTTTTAAGTTGACATAACAATTTTTTTGAAAATGGCAGAAACATTTCAAATTGTGCATTTACTCAAGGAAGAGCTTGAATATGAATTAAGAATTCGTGGAATAGAAAGTGTCAGGCCTGTAGTAGAAAAGAGGAAAATCTTAAGTAGATTGTTAGCTAAGGAAGTAGGGAAACCTGATTGTTTGGTTGATCTGTCAGTATACAAAGTAGAATTCGATGACGAGTATAAAGAAATAAACGCTACCATAGAGTCGATAAAACATTTGGTGTTAGAATTCGAAGGAGATTCTGGAGATTCTATTTTTAAAAGAGTACTCTCAAGGCTTGTTCATGTATCAGGTCGAGTTAAACGTTTAAGGCTTCCGTCTGACAAGTCAAAGGAAACAGATGTATTAAAAAGAATTATTAGCCACTATTCTTACTGTTGAGGCCGAATTGTATGAAAAGTGAAGGCAAGTACAACACCAAACAGCGCAGGTGATGCAAGTCACACAACTCCACTAGTAGTAGCTGCGCCAGTACAAACTCTTTCATATCTTCCTCCACCAATTCCTATTAGTACCTGGTCAGTTAAATTTTCAGGAGATCCCAAACAGTTGTATTCATTTTTAGACAGGGTGAAGGAGTTGGCTCAATCACGTAAAGTATCGAGTAGAGATTTGTTTGAGTCATCAGTCGAATTATTCGTTGGGAATGCTTTAGTGTGGTTTAGGAGTGTAAGAGATTCCTTAAAAGATTGGGAATCCCTAGTAAGTCGGTTGAAAGAAGATTTCTTGCCAGCCCATTCAGAAGATGAGATCTGGGAAACTATAAAGAATCGTCGTCAGAGGAGAGATGAATCAATTGTTTTATTCGTAGCTCATGTCGAAAGTTTATTTAGTCGATTACCCAATGCTCCAGCGGAGATTACAAAAGTTAGGATACTTAGAAAAATTTACTGCCAGAATTTATTTCACAACTTGCTCTTTCTGATATTGAAGACATGCCTACGTTAATAAAATTATGTAAAAATTAGAGGAGGCCATGTTGTTAAAACAGAAATCAGTTTCTATTCAGTCGAGTAATTTATCTAACTTTCGCAACAACGCTAAGTTACCAATAAGAGATAGACGACAAGTTTATGTAAAAGATTTTTCTACGTCGGGAAGTCGTGTGGATGCTCAGAAGATATCTGCTCCACAAGTTCAAATTATAGGTAATGATAAGTCTTTACCAGTACCTGTTTCGGTTAGTTCTACGGGTTCACCAAAATTATCCCCGGATGTTGGAATTGTTCGAAGCGTGGTCATTCATTTCGGTATTGTAGATTTCCTAAAAGAATTTTTGTTTCGGTTGCGGTCATAGAGGAGTTACGCGTGATACGTGCCCATCGTGTTCAAAAACGAATGAGGAGATGGATGTTGCGGCCGGCATTCCATTCCTTCTCAAAAGGCAGCAGTTATGATTTGTGAGCAGGGAATTGTGTTAGTAAAAAGAATGGTCAGATTGGTTAAGTGTAGTAAAAAATTTTTGTCATAATGAATCACAACCCAAGACTGACTCTTTATTTATTGAAAAATCTGGTGATAATCGACCATATGTGATGGTTAAATTGTTCGGTATTGATGTCACTGGTCTTTTAGATTCAGGATGTACTACATCGGTGGTAGGGTCCCTCGCTATTCCTTTAATTGATAAATTAAATTTAAAAATTTTAAGTCAGAAAAGAAGGGTATATTTACGGCGGATGGGGCAGTGAAACCAGTAGAAGGAATCGTGGATTTGCCCATTTCAATAGGAAAGCAATGTCGCATCCTCAGTGCTTTAGTTGTGTCTTCTTTACCTCATGCTTTCATATTCGGTAGCGATTTTGCCAAGTTATTCGGATTGATAGTTGACTTTAGAAACAATTCGTGGCATGTACAAAGCGATAGTGAGAATATTATTCCGTATGTAGGTCCATCATCAGTCCCATTGAAATACAGCGATTGCCTACTCCATTTGGATGATTTGTCAGTAGATCAGCGGTCTCGGGCACAAGCTGCTATCGATTCATTTCAAGAAATCTCTAGTGTTGATAGATTAGGACGAACCAATATGATAGAGATGAATATTGATACGGGAGATGCAAAACCTTTCAGAAAAAGACCTTATGTTATGTCCCCCTATATTAGTAAAGAGTTAGATAAAGAACTGGATGAAATGATTCGATTAAAAGTCGTGGAACCGTGTCAAAGTCCGTGGAATTCACCCGTGTTATTGGTCAAGAAGAAGGATAGTAAGGAATATAGATTTTGTTTTGATGGTAGGGCACTAAACGATGTTACAGTTCATGACAGTTACCCTCTTCCAAATATCGATAGAATACTAGGGATGTTGCGTAATGCAAATTATATTTCCAGTCTTGATTTGCGTAAATCATTCTGGCAGGTACCTCTTAGTGAATCGTCGAAAGATAAAACAGCGTTTAGCGTTATTTCACGAGGGCAATATAGGTTTGTGACGATGCCGTTCGGTTTAAAAATGCTGCACAGACTCAACAACGTTTAGTTGATGCAATTTTTGGTCCAAAATTCGAACCATACGTTTTTTGTTACCTGGATGATATAATCTTATGTTCGTCGACGTTTGAAGAGCACTTGAAGTTGTTATATGAGGTCAAGGAACGTGTTAGAGAGGCAAATCTAACCTTGAATCTAGAAAAGTGCGAATTTTTTAGGAGGTCACTCAAGTTTCTTGGTTACATCGTAGGGTCAAATTCTCTGAGAACAGATCCAGATAAGGTATCGGCTATGGTCAATTTCCCACGTCCAAAGAACACCACGGAGGTTAAGAGATTTCTCGGAATGTGTAGTTGGTATCGTCGTTTTATAAAGGATTTCTCATCTTTAGTTTCGCCAATTAATGACCTCATTAAGAAGAGAAAGAAAGGTCAAACCGTTACTTGGACTCCTGAGGCAGAGCGTTCATTTGTGTCGATTAAAGAAGCTTTAGTGTCTGCTCCACTCTTGACGCAGCCAGATTATTCCGCGCCGTTTGTTGTTGAATGTGATGCTAGTAATACCGGTCTCGGAGCTGTGTTAATCCAGAACATTAATGGAGAAGAACGTGTGATATCGTACGCCAGCAAAACCCTCAATCGTGCTGAGCGAAATTACTCAACAACAGAGAAAGAATGTCTTGCAGTAATCTTTGCTATTGAAAAATTCCGTCCATTGGTAGAAGGAGTTCGTTTTACAGTTGTCACAGACCACTTTTCGTTGCTTTGGCTAAGTAATTTGCAGAACCCTACAGGAAAACTTGCTAGGTGGGCAGTAAGGTTGAGACAGCATTCGTTTGACTTAGTACACAAGAAAGGAAAGTTTAACGTAGTTCCTGACTGTCTTAGTCGTGCAACTCCGGAAGAAAAATATATCATAAATTTAATAGAGGTCAAGCTTGATAATTTAGAAAATTGGTATGTGTCGTTACGTGATAAGATTTTGATGTCACCTGAGAAATACCCTCAATGGAAAGTTGAGAATGAGTTTGTTTTTAAGTTTATTCCATCGAATTTGCCTTTAACATCTAACATCGTAGAGTGGAAATATTTGGTTCCGAAAGCCCAACGGGAAGAAGTTATCAGATCGTGTCATGATCCCTCAGTTGCGGGACATTTTGGATTTTCGAAGACTATTGCCAGAATTCAGGAAAATTATTATTGGCCAAAGATGAGTTTAGATGTGCTGAAATTTTGTCGTGCATGTTTAGTGTGTGGTGCACAAAATCTTCTAACGCAGGTCCTTTAGGTCTAATGGGAAAAGAGAAAGAAGCTAAATTTCCATTTCAGATAATTGCATTGGATCTTATGGGTCCATTCCTCGCTCGAAATTAGGATTTAAATGGCTTTTGGTAGTCGGAGATTGGTTTTCGAAATACACAATTTTACATCCTTTACGCAGTGCAAAGTCACATGTTATAGAACAGTTTATGGAACAAAAAGTTTTCTTAGTGTTTGGAGTGCCACAATTTATTATTTGCGATAATGGTTCAAATTTAGCTGGTCGAATTTTTAGGTCATTATGTAATAGGTTTGTAATTCAGAAAATATGGTATAATGCTGTTTATGCGCCGCAGTGTAATTTTGTCGAGAGAATTAATAGAACAGTAGGGACAGCTATTCGATCTTATCTTGAAGAACATGATACATGGGATGCTGAGTTAGCGCAGATTCAATTTGCTATTAATTCTGCTAAACATGAGTCGACGGGTTATACCCCGAATTTTTTAGTCTTTGGTCGTCATATCCCTATCACAGGAAAGTTTTGTGGTGGTGGATTTACTCCCGAAAGTGATATCGAGATCATTCCTGGTAGTCGCCCATTATATACTTCTGATCGTCAAGGTATTTTTAAGGTATTTGAAGACGTCCGAACGAAACTGCATTTAGCTTATGAACGTTCGAGTAATCAATATAATTTAAGGAGGAGAAATATTTCTTTTGAGGTTGGTAATAAAGTATGGAGGTCCAATAAAGTATTGTCGAGTGCGAGTAATAAATTTTCTGCTAAACTTGCTCCAAAGTTTGTTTTAAGTATAGTTAAAAAGAAGTGCTCGAGTGTGGTATATGATTTGGTTAATTTGGATGGATCGAGAGCAGGTAGATGGCATATTAAAGATCTGAAACCTTATTCCGCCATCAGTCCAGACTATCCTCAAAGGATTAATTCGTCGTTTATGATTTCTTTTGTCGAATAAGAGGTGTTCGATTGAAAGCTTTTCTGGTATCTTGTTGTTTATGGAAATCGCCAGTTATTTCAAGTACTTTTAGTCATCAAGAAACGTGTTTTTGGATTATTCAATTTAAGTGGTTAGTTCAGATAAAATATAATTTCGTCTGCGTTTTGTTTTGGTTCATAGTAGAGTTGCAGAAGTGTTGGTGATGTCATGCATGTTAACAAATTATCAATTTAAATAGGTAGAGACAAGTAGATTGTCTGGTGTATGTAGTTATCATAGTTGTGGTGAGACCATGTAAATAGTTGTTGTTTCATTTTGTGAGTGTATTTAGTTTAAGTTAGGTGAATGATCGCTTAAGTGAGATTCGCTTTTGAGACGGTCACTTGAGTGCTGTTATGCTTGGAGTAAGCGAGATGCTTACATGGTAATTTTTTTGAGACGAGTTGTGTCGGAATGTTTGGTGCGGCTATTGTAGTGTAGAAAATTTTTGGAGCGTCCGGATAAAAGAAAATTGGTTAGAAGTGCTAACTATTTTCTTTGTAGAAACAGTAGCTAGTCAGTGATGCTACTTGGTTGTTGAATATTTTTGTCAAGAAGAAAATATTTTTGGATGATCGTTGATATCCATATAGTTGATGTGGGTTTTCAATTTCGTCTAGTATTAGTGAGACTAAATCAAAGAAAAGTAATTTTTGTAAATACAACATTCTTTTGTGATTCCTGTGCTGGATTCCTTTTTTGCTCAGCAGTAATGGAAACATTTTCATAAAGATATTAATATGTAAATACTTTGGAATTGGTTTTCGATTTTGTGTTAATAATGCTAAAGTTGTTGGTAGAAAAAATTTTTGTTTGTTGTTTTACGATAGTTTACGTCGAGGTTTTATTTGAGTTTTAGTTTAAGTTTCGCGAACTTAGTAGGTTTGTTCTTTGATAGGTTGTAACTCGTGAGTATTTGACCTCAATATTTTGTCCTTTACCGATCATGTCTTCCTACCGATTATGTCTTACCTATTTTGTTTCCTAACGGATGTGTGGTACGCAGAGTTACCTACTCACTCGCTTGTTTGCACCCTATTTTAGTATTAGTAAAGTCACTAGTAAGAATTTTTTTTGAAATCAAGTTTCAAGTTTATTTTAGTTTGGTTGGATTTTTTTTATAATGGTATTTTCGGTACCCATTTTTTGTTTAAGTAGTAGTTTCGTCTTTGTTTAAAAAAAAAAACTTCTCGTTTAAGTATATGTTGGCATATGGTTAATCTCAAAGTTTTTTTCTTTTTTGTTCGGGGGCTGTGTAACATAAATATATTCTATAGCATTATGATCATAAGAACCGCTTCAACATAAATATATTCTGTGGTATTTAATCCTTATGTTCGATGTTGTAAAATCATAAAGGAACAATTCTATATGAAAGCGGGAAGTCGTGTTCACTTAAGGAATTTAAATGTTTTGTACGGAGATATTTGGTATTTTATAACTATCAAGAAACGAATTTATTTGGAGCTTAGTAGGTTGTGTTGTCTACCTTTCAGGCGGATATTTCCTACGCACCCGTACAATCGGTACAGCGCGTGTGCATACCGGTCACGAGATAGGACACGCCGATGATGTGTCGCTAGAAGGGGCCGCCATTTGTCTTGATAGATGTAGTCGCGTGAGCATTCTTTAGTTTGTTAAGAAGATGAAACTCCAGGCCTTACCTAAGTGGGGCCTCCACATCGGTTGGTATGGGAGATGGTAGAAGGTGGTGAGTTTTGCTTTGGGACGCGGATGAAGTGCCAAGCTCCTGCGAATCCGGCAAAGCGCTAAAACACGCCATTCCTTAAAGATTGTTTTGAGATTTGTTAACGGTAAGCTCTCTTCAAACCTGAATAAATTATAAAATATTTTTATCCCCTTTAGTGTATGACATTACGGACGGTATGAAATGATGGTTTATGTTGTATTTGAATCCAATATTGGAGAGCAGTTCATTTGTCGAGGCGATTAAAGTTTAATAATAACCAGTCGAGAAGCAGATTTTTGGAACATGTGTGCTGGTAATTAATAATTAGATTTGGAAACAAAAAACCTACAGGTATCAATCTTTCTTTATTCTGTTTGTGAAGATTCATAAATGTTCGAATACATAAATTTCGAAGTCCGTTTGATCGAGTTAAAAATTTTGTATGTTTAGAGCAACATGAAAGAAAATAGCTAAAATTAATACAGTAATAGTATTACAAATTTGCATAAAGTCACTTGTTAACAAAATGATAGTTCAGTCCACTTTTTTTTGCCTTTTAAAATATTTATTTACTCATATTGAAACCTTTATAAGCCTCTAATACCAGATGTAAATGAAAAGTTGTTTGCTTAAGTTAAAAACACATGTGATTCGTTTTAATAGAAATAATCTTTGTAAAACTTGTAAACCAGAACTCAGATCTGAAACTTGGTACTAAAACTTGTTTGATACATGATAATTAATTTAAAGGTCTGTTAAGTCAGAACAGATGTATTGAAACTTAATTTTATTTTGTACAATTTATTACCACATTCAAAGAAACATTTAACAAAGAAAAAACATATTAAATTCCATTTTTAGACTCAAGTTTTTATTCTATGCATATTTAGATATACTAAATTCTTAAAAGAACATGAGCTTGTTAATCGATGAAATTGTACAAGGCTGAAGTAATTTAAAAAGGCCCCTATTTGCTGCAACTGGTTTGTTATAAGTATTTATTCCTGATTTAAAAAGCTTTGGTGTGTTAATCTCCATATTATCCACCTGCAATTATTAACAGGTATTTTTATTGGAAAGCACAAACTGTGTTTTTCTAATAAAGAATTTGTTGTGTATTTTGTTCCAGGTTCATCGTGACCAGAGAGGTAGTAAGTATGTTCCAGAGATTTCCAGATACTTCAGTTTAGTAAGTTGTAAGTTTAATTGCATTTATATCCCATGAGTTTCTGTATCTTCTCATAGGAATATTGAATTTTTAGTGTAACCGTTCATTCAGATACAGTGGCGCTCAACCCATTTTCCTTTTGTTAGTTTATCGTAGAGTTTAGACCATCACCACCCCCTTTTCTCATTGCTCACCCTTGGGGTAATTCCCAGACTTAGCCGCGAATAGTTAAAGCTTCACTTTATCCATCAACAAGGAAGTTCAAAAAAAAAAAAGGTGAAAAAAAAAAGGTATTTTATCCTTTGTTTAAAAATCTTTTGATAATTGCGTTATCTACTTGTTGGAAAGCTGTTACAGTTTGTATTTCTGCAGCTGCCGTCTGAGAATTCTGCACACCTGATTTTTCGGCGATATTTTTGAAAGCCAAATATCAAGCCTCATACATAGTTCTGTGCTTATAAAATGCACGAGCGACTATGTAATTATTCTTCAAGTTAAAAATTAGTCAATTAAAGTTTATGTTAGAGTCCATTTTACTGTTTCTTTTGTCCTTTTGCATAGATATTAACGTAAAGAACTTGCGTATCAACTTAAAAGTAGTTAACACTTGATTAATTTAAGTTAGGGTGTATAAGTTTAATGTTACACTATTTCTTGAGGAGGTGCACTTCACAATGCAGATTGTATAAATTCTTTTTCTAGGTGTTACTGTTTAATTTTCTTTTGTATATAATTAAGGTGAACCATTAAGTAAGTATTCCAAGATGTTATATTTGCTTACCAATTTTATATTTTTATGTTATGACGCTTTGTTTACCATCACGTTGTAACAAACGATTACGCAAATTATTGATTTCTTTGTTGTTTTGTAAATTGCCTTTCGAGATTGTATGTTGAAAATAAGTTTACTGAGGTTTCTAATGTGTTCTTTCTATTTCACCCACATCACTCTACGACGTTTTTGAGCTAACCCGAATTCTACCATTCTGTCCCTGTTATGTTGCGGTATTCGGCGTAAACGATTTCTTTACTGATTTTCACTGTTTTCTTACGTGTTTGCGCGGAATACCGTAACATAAAAATATGTCTAGGCACGTCCCAAGCAGTTCTGCGATAGATACTAATCGGGCAAAGATGTGATTTCTGAGGCAATACCGAGGTCACAGTAATCAATTTTGATTTGACGCCCCAGATATGTGCGTATTGACATCTGCCAGATAAATAGGATGAAATCCATTGCATATATATTCCTTGTTTTCCGATGACTTACAGCTTCTCCACCAACAAATTATGGCACACCCTGTCGAAACTTTTGAATATATCAGTATATAATACATTCACGTGGTTCCTTCTGGTCTTTCAACGTCTTAACTAGCTAATCATGGTATAGCAAAATTAGTGCAAGTTGATCGGCCTTTATAAAAGCTGTGTTGCTGCTTTACTAGGTCATGTTTGAATGTATTAAATAACTCACTCCAAACAATAGATTCAAAGACAATGGTTTCAGTAGATTGTAGTTTTCATTAACTCTTCTATCACCATTTTTGTACCCAGAGTAAAGAGATGATCCCTTCCACAGTTGTGGAATCGTATCTAAACCGAAGAAATTTTGAAGTATAACTTTTCTTGGTTCAGCCAGTAAAATACAGCATTCTTTCAAAAAAATGGGATCCAAATGGAATCACCCATTTCATTTGGACCCGCTCCTTTATTTACATTAAAACTACTTATCTTGTCAATGACTTCCTTATCAGTGAATATGTGACTGACAAGATTGGCATGTGATACACACAGCTCGTAGGAATTGTATGAGTTTCTGTTAATGTTAAGATCTGGTGAATAACAAGAGCTAAAGTGATTTGCGAAAGCTTCCACCATTATTTGAGAAGAAGAGAGAAGATAGCCACCGTAATTCATTTTTAAATATTGTAATAGTGTACTATTTTTAAAAATATTTTGACACTCCACAGCTTTAGCTTTTTTGCAATTCTGTTTTTTTTTTTTCAGTAACCTTATAACTTGATGTAAATGTCTTAATGTAAACATTGTAGCGTCAATTGGTCTGACTTTGACCACAATAATTACATTAGAACGCAAACGAAGGGTTCGAATACAACAGATGATTGACACGTCCTGCGCTGCGAGATCTCTTGATTGACAGGTCCAATTCTTTGCGTTTAAAGATTGCAATAAGAAATTTCGAGAACGTTATTTGAATAATTTCTGGAATTTTTGTGAAATAACTAGTGCAGTTTAATAGGTATAAATAGCCGTTAAGGGGTTATGAAGTTAAGTTCTAATTGCTACTTTGATTATAATACTAGTTCTGATTAAGCTTTTATTACGTAGTTTTAATGTAAAAATTTGAAAAATGTGAAATAAATTTCGGTGTACTGTCGTTATAAATTAATGTTGACGTAAATTATTGTAGTTATCATACAAATTAATCATAGTGCTTCGACAGTAAATTTGGAAGATAGCATCGTAGTTTAAGAGGATAATACTTGTACTGTTAGCGAATAGCTCGGAAGGCGAATAAAGCGTTAATAGAGCTTTTAGAAATTTTATTGTAACTACGAGTTGTCGTATAGGCTTCTATAATCTGTTCGAAAATAAAGAAATGTTGTTATTGCAAATAAAGTTTTCGTTACAATATGCTTCTTTGAGTCAAAGTTTATAATCGTTGTGCTTTTCTTTTTCCTGATTGAGTACAAAATTTCTAAAAACGGAGAGGTGTGCCAAATATTATCAAGTCGTGGATTTAAGATCCCCTTATAATTGTTACAGTATTTCAAAATAAATATTTTCACGGTCTATTTTAGGAGCACTGCAAAAGATTTCAGAAAACTAGTTGTTTCACATCTGCTTTAGAAACGCTGCAAGCCTGGCAGAAAAACTGAACCAGACCTCAGCGAAATTAGAAGAAAGTAACACAAATTTTATAGAAAAAAACACAAGAAAATGCAAAGAAACGAGAACGAAACGTTGCAAACCTTGTAGAGAAACTGAACCAAACCGTTGCTAATCTACCGAAAAATGTTAGAGCGCAATTTGTTTCGAATGCAAAAGCAACTGAACAAAAGCTATGGAACCTTACAACTAAGTAGGGGAGGAGTTTATGCAAGAAACTATAAAAACCGCGAAAAAGCTAAAAGCAAATATTCCGGCGGATTACAAAAACTTAAAACAGAGTTTTCAGAAATGTTGTTGGAAAACTCGCGTGAAGTGGAAGAAAATGTGCTAGAGAGGAAAGAACGAATAAATTTCTTAAAAGTAGAAGCACAGGGGGTCTCAATTCTGGTGCTACAACAACACACAGGAAAACGAACCGACGCCTCCGAACGTCAAAGCAAAACCACCTACCATTGCTGGAAAGTGTCCTTGGGCGACGTATTCCACACAATTTGATACACTCGCAACAGCTAGCGGCTGGAATGACTGTGAGAAGGCAACTTCGTTGTTAGTCGCGCTACGGAATGAAGCTTTGAGTATCTTTGAAACTGTAATTAAAGAAACTACGGAGCCTTATCTTCAAGACCAGTGATGAGGTACGACGATTCCCACCTGCAACAAGTGTACCACGTTCAAGCTATAAATAACCGTTACCAGAAGACCAACGAAAATTCACAAGAGTTCGAAGCCGATATTGCTCACTTGGTGAGGCTTGCGTATCCAACAGCACCAGACAGTTTCTTGGAATAACTTGCACTACAGATCTTTGTCGATGGAATGCGGGATAGAGGGGTCTATCAAGCATTACAACTGACCCTATCTAAGACTCTGGATGATGCACTGGCTCATGCTTGACGAATTTGGAGGAAGTGTTTCAGAGATCGAGAGCAACCAATCTAAAGTTGATTCCTAGGAAGTGTCACCTGCTCGGCGAAGAGATAAAATACCTGAAGCATATAGTGTCACGCGTTGAAATTAAACCAAACTTGGAGAGAGTTAGGACAGTGAATGAATGACCGGCACCAAAGGACGAACACCAACTACACAGTTTCTGGGATTATGCACATTTATAAAAATTTGTTTGTGGATTTAGAATATTGTCTAGCCCTTGACTAAATTAAGAGAAGGGCGTGATTATGTATGCTAAAGGTTGTCAAAATATATTCCAACAGCTAAGACATTTGTTGATGGCAGCTCCGATCTTAAGTTACACACGGTCGGAAGGCAAATTCATATTAGACACGAACGCAAGTAATGTTGCCATTGGAAGTGTGTTGTCCCAGATACAGGACGGACAAGAAAAAATGATCGGTTATTTCAGCAAAGTACTCTCGAAACAAGAAAGAAATTACTGCGTTACGTGGAAAGAACTTCTTGGCTGTAGTGAAATCGATATGCACTTTTATATGACTACGTTCGAAAGTTTCACTTGATAACAGATCACGTAGCGCTGAAATTGCTACTGCGGATCAAGAGCTGGAGACGAAATGCGATCTTCTTTGTCCGCCAACCGTGATTAACAACGATTGTCAGCCACAGCAGTTGAGGACCGAACAAGAGAATAACTTAGACCTAGGCGTCACTATAGCTTGGAAAATCAGTGGAGAGCGTCCACCGTGGAAAAACGTCAGCCCACTAATCAGCACTCGAAAGTCGTACTGGGCACATTAGGATTCTTTGTAGTTAGAGGACGGGATCTTGAAGCGATCCATGAAAAAGGAAGATGGATCTGTGAGTACGATTCGGATGGCGGTTCTTAATAGCCGGGTGTCCGTGGTTTTATGACATCTACATAATGGGACGTCGGGAGTGTTTTTTGACGTCGAGAAAACTATAAAGCCCGTAAAAGATTTTACTAGGTAAGCTGCAAGGAAGACGTAAGGGAATGGTGTCGGAAGTAGCAGTTATGTGCGCCGTTGGGTAAGCGGAAAGCGCCCATAAGGCAATAGAAGTTCGTTTCAGAGAGTCGCAATTGATGTCGCACGTCCATACCCAGAAACCGACTGTGGAAATAAATAGATCTTGGTGGATATGGAGCTTTTCCGTCGTTTTGGAATATCTATGGAACTACATGCTGAGCAGGGCAGAAATTTAAAGTTGACGCTATTTCAAGAAGTTTACCGGTTGCTGGACATGAGAACAACCAGGACGACTCCGTTGCACTTTCAATCGGTTGGTAGGGTGAAACGCATGAACCGCACCTTGGAAAAGTATCTCGTCAAGGTAGTCTCTGAAAATATAAGGAACTGGGAACAGTACATACACCTGTTTTTATTGACCTACCGATCTGCGGTTCACTAGAGCACTGAACAGACTCCTGCATATGCTATGCTTGGACGCGAGATACGTTTACCATGTAACCTTGAGTTCGGTAGTAGGCCTGGCGAAGCCGTAGGCGAAAGTTATGTTGAGAAATTCGGGCGGAAAGTGCATGACATCCATGGAAACGTAAAAAAGAATATTCAGATTACGAGCGACCGGATGAAGACTGAGTATGACATTAAGGCGCAAGCGTCGTGCTTTCAAACGGAAGACCGCGTACGGTTGTACAATTCCAGACGGGGGCGTAGATTGTCGCCAAAGTTATGAAGAAATTGCGAGGGTTCTTACAAGCACTGAAACGAATTAACTATGTAGTATAATTATCTATACGAACACTGTGGCACTATTTGAATAAAAAAGAATAAAAATACCTTACCACAAAAAAATACTTAAAATACTAGATACGTATTTCGACCACTATGTGGTCATCATCAGTAGGATATCTGCAATTAAATGATAATTAGTTGTTGTTCCAGAACACTTCAGAGGATATTCTCCTCACCACTTAGGCTGAAGTGAACCTTCCCAGCATACAGTTTACTATAATGTTGCTTTAAACACTATCGAGGATATTCTCCTCACCCGCAGGCTGGTGTTCTCCACAACAATCAACAATTCATTTGTTTGTTGTGGAGAACACCAGCCTGCGGGTGAGGAGAATATTCTCGATAGTGTTTAAAGCAACATTATAGTAAATTGTATGTTGGGAGGTTCACTTCAGCCTAAGTGGTGAGCAGAATATCCTCTGAAGTGTTCTGGAACAACAACTAATTATTATTTAATTGCAGATATCCTACTGATGATGACCACATAGTGGTCGAAATACGTATCTGGTATTTTAAATATTTTTTGTGGTAAGGGATTTTTATTCTTTTTTATGTAGTATAGACTGAAGAAGCAAACAGGAATCTATTTGATGTACCATCGAAGTACTCCCGTGCATATTACGTAGCGGCGGATCTCAATATGAACCGAAGGATCACTACGATTTCAAAAGTAAATTTGGTGGACTGGACCAGCTTCACCAACAACAACCAGAAGTGAGCAAAACCATACACCTCAGATTGGACGTCGTCGCATTTATTACCTAGTGACAAAGCAATTGTCCTCTGGTAAACCTAATTATCTGGGCCTGTGAAGGACATTAGTAGATCTCGAAAACCAGATGATGGAGTTTGAGGACAAGAAGTTGGTCATACCTAAGATTTGTTGTGAACTCGATAGATTGGACTGGAAGATAGTACGAAATATAATGGAGATACTATTGCGAAAGACTGGGGGTTCAAATCTTGATAGTTGACTTTAACTCAAAAGGAGCGATACGCGCCATTAAGAATGTAGAAGGCTTCTTCCATCAATATGGGAAGTGTAAGAATACCTCCGGTTGTTTTTATCGTACAAGGACATTCAGCTTCCGGCCCGCAAAATCTTCTAGGACAGAACAGTTTTAAGAGGGGGCAGTGGAACAGTAAATAGAAAATGTGAAACATTCCAGAAAGGACACTTGTTCGATTTTTACTAAAGCGGTCTCATCTGTCTAGGGATAAGAAAGGATGATTGATAGGCATCGTAATACAATAGGGTTCTCGAAGGGTTTTATGCGTAAATTCTAGATTTCTCTTTATTTCTCCGAAGTAAAGGATTATCGTATATAAGTGAGAACCCCGTTGCCAAAGTTTAGTGTTAGTTTGAACTCGGTCCCAATAAACGTTTGATGTACATACATTAATGTAAAAATAAATTGGCTTATGTGATATAAATGTGCTAGATAAATCAATTACCAGTGAGATTAGTGCTATAATACTGTTTAATCCGTCGTATTTAGAAGATTAAATTACTGCCTAAAAATAGTGATTAACCTAGTGTTAATGTAATAAGACTAAGTATTTGTGGTTGTGAAGAATAATCATTAGACTTCTGTTTATTGGAAATATTGGGCCATTAGAGAATTCGTTACAATACATAGATTGGTATGTATGGACCATGGCTTTGGTTTGGCATTCTACAGTTAAAGCCCAGCTATGCCAACCCTTAAGAACATTAAAACTACCAATAAAATATACACAATATTTTTGAAATGTTGGAAATCAAACTCAAATCTTCCTATTTTTTATATTGAAGTTCTTTATGTCATGATGAGTTTCAGTCCCTATTTTTTAATATAAAGGGCCTTTCATTAAGCGCTTCCTATCTTTAAATTTAAATAAAACAAAGTATGTGTGAGATATCATCGAAACTTTTTATTCGTTTGAAAAGCCTAACGATGCCATTATGTATGGAATATAACATCCTGCAAATGTCCGCCGCGACTTCACTGGGTGGCGCGCATCCGAAATATCCAATTTTCTATTACTTTGGCGCATAAATCAGGCTGAATTGACCGATGGCATGGGTTATGTTGTCTTTGAGGGCCGCTGTGGTTTGTGGCTTATTCGCATAGACCTGTGACTTAAGAAAACCACACAAGCAAAAGTCTAACGGGGTCAAATCGCACGATCTCGGTGGCCAGTTCACATCGCCTCCACACGAGATGATCTTGTCCTCCAATCGTTCGTGTCCAATGTGGCATGCGCTGTGTGGCACGTAGCGCCGTCCTGTTGAAACCACATGCCGTTGGTGTCCATATCATCCAATTTAGGCCAAAAAGTTGGTAATTATCGACCTATAGCGCTCGCCGTTGACGGTGATAGCCTGACCAACGTCGTTCTGAAAGAAATAGGGGCCGATGAGGCCGCCAGCCCAAAATCCACACCAAACTGACTTTTTCGGGATGCATTGGATGCTCTAGGATCTTCTGTGGATTGGTATCGTCACAAATTCGACAATTTTGTTGGTTGACGTACTCATTCATCTAGAAATGGGCGTCATCGCTGAAGATGATTTTTTGATAAAAATTAGGGTCAGTTTCCAACTGCTCCAGAGCCCATTCAGCGAACACAAGTCGTTGTCTTTGGTCGTTTACCTTCAGCTCCTGGGTAAGTTGAATTTTGTACGGGTGCAGACCCAAGTCACCCAAGTTGTGGTCTGCGAAAGGCCTACTTCTTGTGAACGATGCGAAATTGGCTGGCTCGAATTTTCCTGCACACTTTCACGGACGTCGATGTTCTCGACAGATCTTGCGCTTCGTTGTCGTACGGGTGTTGGTTGATTGTTTACTGAACCAGTGGACTCAAATTTATCAACCACACTACGAATAGTGCTTTCGGTAGGACGATTCTGGCGACCGTAAAATGGGCGAAGCGCGCGGAACGTTGCCTGAACAGAACACCCACTTTGATAAAACAATTTTATCATACGCACGTGTTGTTGAACGCTATATCTGTCCATGATGATTTGGCGAAACAGACTTAATAAATGACAGCCACTTTGACAGATATAGTTTTAACAATCGTGTTTTAACAATCGTCGATTCGTGTCTGCATTTTGCTGGATTTTCTAACTTTGGAAAATTTTTGAAAATAATTGGAAGCGTTTGCTGCATATTAGCAGCACCCTTTTGTTACTTATTTATGTGTTGAGAACTAACTGTATTAGGATAAATTTCGTACCAATTTCTTGTCATCTTTCTCTTATCAATAACTTTATCAGCGTTACTTTTTTGTAAACTAATTTGAGTGATATGCTTAATTAATTTAAGCTTAATCTGTTATAACTATGAAAATGTCTTCATATTTTAATAGATGCTGATCTATAATTTCTGACACGTTTCTTGGAATGCGCTATTTAATACATAAAATTACTGTATTGTAAAAAGTGTTCAACAGTATATGCCTTAAAGAAGCATAAACAGTACTTTCGCTTTTTATCAAGATCACTTAAGTCTTGATATGCTATGTATGCGCATTTTAAAAGCTACAACGTTGGTAAGGAGCGAGATTCCATCCAACAAAGGTAGTTGTCGGCGCCACAAACTAGTTTTATAACGGGATACCTATCTACGCACCCCACTTGAACCCCTTTGAATTACTCTGGTACTCGACCTTCCTTACTCAATGCATTATTGTACCAAGACGGCAATTGCAAAATGGACATCACTTTGAATTCGTTACTTATACATTCCATAGACAACTAATATAAAAATACATTCTAACAGAACTTAACAGCAAAGTTCATAATTATTAGGTTTGCCTACTTCTAGACTTCAGGTCTTATTACTTTGATTTTAAATTTGATTTGCTCCTACACTTAAAACATGCAAGTATGACGTCAGATTTAATGAGAATGATCTTAGCCAAGAAGTTGCATGCAGAATCTCAACACCGCCATCTTCAGATGCATCGATTCATGTATGTGGTCGTTCTTCAAGGATACTATTCCGTTTTCTAGTTCTCATTGGGACTACAATCTTATGTAGATATTTCCTAAAAAGGTAAGAGGAACAGTAATTGATTCTTCCGGATTGCAAGACGTGGGTAGACGTTAAACCTAGTTGTAAACTGTCCTGTTGATTCGTCTATATTTAACCAAATATGTATGCAAATATTTTGGTTGCAGATATTTGGCGCCTTAATTTAACATTTTAAAATGACGATGACCTATTGCATTTTCACTCCTCGTATAATATCAACTTTCTGTTTGAATTTTCTCATAAATTTCAGTTACAAAGCAATTGTAATCCTTGAATTTTAAATGATTATGTTTTTTATTGTTTACGTGACTAATACAAATACTTAGCAAGATGTTATATAAATCATTATAAAATAAACCTGATAAATTACCTTGATGCTGTAACATTCCGCGAGATTCTAGCTAGATCTTAGTTAAAATGCGGTTTCATGTGAAGCAGATAACTGAAATGTGGTCGTTTATAAGTAGACAACTTCCTAGAAGTTTATACATAACTGCTAGACGACGTTGCAATGGAGATAGATTTTAAAACGCGAGGTTTTTCTATATCTAAGTTACTTGAGATTCCTGGTAGAACTGTCGTGATCTTTGCACGAAGATTTCTATATAAAAACTTTAGAAAATGATCACACATTTTAACCTACCTGTGAAAACTCTGATATGAGAAAACCTTTTTGTTGATTTTTCTTGTATCTTTCGAATTACCGTAAAATGGATGTATCGTATGCAAGGTTTTTACTAACCGAAACGTTAAATCGTTCTGACTAATACGGAGCTTCTTCCTAATCTCGCCCAAAATGATTTTTTGGCCCGACTGCTTTCGAGAAAAAAATTGCATGAGTGTCCTGCATATTCAAATCTTTTTTGATACAACTCTTAAATTGGCCAAATTTTTAGGCTTCTCGTAATTATTGCTTTTCTTTGGCTCATTCAAAACTTGATCCTTTCTTCGAAGTTGTCTCTCTTCTCTTACAACGCCTTTCTACAATTACTTTTTACACAGCGTTACATATAATTTTGTCTTTTATATGCATTTCAAGATAATTCTGTCATTATTACACCTCATTGATTCGATACCCCAAAACAATATTTAACTTGCCTCAAGTTTAATTTGTTCTTCTTTTTAGAGTGCAAGTCTCACTTTAGTGCAGTTCCACAAACAAGGATTTACTGACTTCTACATACTTTTTCCATTTCGAATGGACCTGCACCTTGCAGAAGTTCTAGATTACCAGAACAGGTGAAATGGCTTGCGTGTTCTAATGAGCTAAAGAGCCAAACTACAGGTCCAACCAAAGTAGTAGGGTCGTTAGTGAGGAACCAGACTAAGACAGGTCCCCGAAAGAGGGCAGCGGCTCTTTCGGTACTTAGTTTGGCATAGACCATAGGGGTCAATATGACAGTTTAAGACACATTACCGCGATGTGGAAGGCAAGGCGGCTCCGTGGCGTAGTTGGTATGTGTGTGACTACTATGCCCAAGGTCCCGGGTTCAAATTCCGACACGGTCCGCTCGAAAACTGTTAGGCGAGCATTTTTCACAAAAATACATCCTCGTTCGGATGAGAGGTAAAATGGAGGTCCCGTGTGTGAGTGTTGTCATGTACGTTAAAGATCCCTGCCTTGCTTAGAACAGTAAGGATTCGGCAAAATTCAAAATTTTTCAGATAAAAAAAACACTCTTTCTGGCCAATGTAGTACCTTCGGGTGGAGCATTGGAAAATCAAATATAAAGATGTGGAAGGCAACGGGAAACCACCACATTACCTTCCAAGGACACACCGTACATAAATTGTAATAAACATGATGGCATTCTTTGGGTTAAAAGATTTCGGAGTTAAAATAGTCCGCCATTCGGATCTCCGGAAAGTGATTACTTCGGAGGATGCGATTGGAAAGTGCAGAATGAGAGTCGGGAACATTTTGCGAGTCGGAGCGTGGAATGTTTGAAGTATGAAGCAAGTAGGTAAGCTAGAAAACCCGAAAATAGAAATGAGTAGGTTAGCGCTAGACATAGTAGGGATCAGCGAAGTTTGGTGGCCAGAGGCGGGGGATTTTTGGAGTGGATAATTCATACAGGAGCAGAGGAAGCAAATTCGGGTGTGGGGATAATTAGGTTGAAAATGATAGGTCACTGTGTATACACAAGTTTACATGTCCACTTCTGCCTACAGTGACAAAGAGGTAGAAGCGATACTAAGATACGTGGTAGGTGAGGGTAGGGAAGGAGTGTTAGTAGGTTTATTTGGTTTAGGTACGAGAAACGACAGGAGTAATAGGCTGGTAGAATTTTACAACAAGAACAATTTAATCATCACAAACACATTATTTCAACATCATTCTAGAAGACGATATACGTAGAAGATGCCAGGAGATATAGGAAGATATTAAATAGATTACATTCTTGTTAGACAGCGGTTTAGGAATCAAGTAAAAGACTGGAGAAGCTACCCAGAAGCAGATATAGACACTAACCACAACATCGTAATTATGAAGGCCGAACTTAAATTTAAAAATTTGAAAAAAAGAACGGAAAAAGGCGCTTTGACTTTGATTAACTAAAAGAAACAGATATTCAAGAAAGATTCGAAAAAAGTCAAATGATTTGTTGAAAGATACCGGAAAAATATCTGATACTAAGGAAGTAGAAACAGAATGGAATAACATTAAATCCAGCTTAGACATGGCAGCCAGACATATTCTGGGGTATACACAAAAAGAAAATAAGAAAACATGCATAACAAAGGATATCTTGAATTTAATAGAAGAAAGACGAAAATACAAAAATAAATCAGACGAAACAGGAAAACAGAGATACAAAGCTATAAAATGGGAAATTATTCACAAATGCAGGAAAGCCAAAAAACAATGGATTGATGAAAAGTGCAAAGAGGTACAAACTAAGATGGAAATAGGAAAGGCAGATGAAGCATACAAACTAATTAGAATCAATTTTAGGGATATAAAACCGTATAGCAAAAATATAAAGGACGCGGGAAGAAACGTCATTATAGAAAATGTAGAGACAGTGGGTAGATGGCAAGAATATATAGGAAATTTATATGCAGGATAGAAACTAACAGGGATATCCTATACTTACAGATGAGTTTGAATTAACATTAAAGGGTCTGAAAAATGGTAAGGCGCCGAGTACAGATAAGGTGCAAGCAGAAACTCTAAAAGCCGCTGGACAAGCAGTAACAGAACGTCTCCTCCAACTTTTAAGCTATATGTATGAGACAGGCGAGATACCCAAAGATTTCAAACGGAACATCATGGTAACTATATCAAAAAAGAAAGACGCGGATAGATTTTCGAACAATAAGTTTGACAGCACATGTGTCAAAAATATTAACTAGAATTGTACAAACACGAATGGAAAAACGAGCTGAAAAAATACTAGGAAAAGATCAATTGGGGTTTAGGGGAACACGTGAGGCTCTCAGAGTGATAACGGAGAAAACAATAGAGAAAGGTGATGCGTGTATATAGGGTTGGTAGATCTGAAAAAAGCATTCGACAATGTAAAATGGAAAACAATGTTCGTGATACATAGCTTATACAAAGACCAAACAGCAATAATAGAATTAGAGCAGGAACGTAGAGAAGTAAACATTAGGAAAGGGGTGAAACAGGAATGTGCCCTATCTCCATTAATTTTTAACTTGTACATTGAAGAGGCAATGAATATTGTCAAATGCAGGAAGGCATTTGGAATTACTATGCAGGGACAAAAAATTGATATGCTTAGATTTGCAGATGAGATAGCGGTATTAGCATCTAGCAAAGAAGAGTTAGAAGCTGCTCTTAATGAAATGAAAACGTTCTAGCAGAGAGATACGGTATGAAAATTAACAAAAATAAAACTAAAGTACTTGTATGCAATGGAGGGGAAAATAAAGGTAACAAGAACTTACAAGAGGTTAAGGATTTTTGCTACCTATGAAGCCAAATAACGGAAGATGGGAAAAGCGCAAACGATATAAAACAAAAATTAGCACAAGGTCGTCCTACATTTAACAAGAAAAAGCAATTGCTATGATCAAAGATAACAAACATAGAAACAAGGAAACGATTGCTTAAAATATATGTGTGGAGCACAGCACTGTACGGCTGTGAAGCCTGAACAGTAGGAGAAGCGGACAAGAAAAAGGTAGAAGCCTTTGAAATGTGGTGCTACAGACGTATGATGAAGATATCATGGACAGACAAAGTTAAGAACCAAGAGGTACTAGAAATGGTAGGGGAAGAAATAAATATGTGGAAAACGGTAAAAATAGAAGAGATAGGATTATAGGTCACATACTACGGCATGAGGAAATAGTGCGGAATATATTAGAAGCGGTGATAGGAGAAAAGAGAAGTAGAGGTAATCCTAGGTTAGACTATTGCACACAGATAGTGAAAGATGTAGGCTGTAGGAATTTCAGGGAAATGTGTAGGCTAGCTCAGAATAGAATTCAATGGAGGTACGCATCCAACCAGTACCAAGATGGATAAACTAATGACTAGAATTGTGCAAAGACGAATGGAAAAACGAGCTGAAGAAATACTAGGAGAACATCACTTTGGTTTTAGGCGGAACACGTGAGGCTATTTTAGCTTTGAGGGTGATAATGGAGGAAACAAAGACGAAGGAGAAAGCGGGTATATGGGGTTTGCAGATCTGGAAGAAGCATTCGACAATGTAAAATGGAAAGAAATGTTTAAAATACTCAAAAAGATTGAAATGAGTTTTACTGATAGACGGAGAGTACAAAGAGTGAACAGCGGTAATAGAATTAGAACAGAGACGTAAAAGAGTAAATATTACGAAAGTGTTGAGACGGGGATGTGCCATATCCCCATTAATTTGTAACTTATACCTCGAAAAGGCCACGAATACTATCAATTGCAGGAAGACATTTGGAATTATTATGCAGGGATAAAAGTTTGATCTTCTTAGATTTTCAGATGATATAGCGGATTAGCATCTACCAAGGAAGCGTTATAAGCAGCGTTTAATGAAATGGAAAAGTACTAACTGAGATACCGTATGGAAATTAACAGAAATGAAACTAAAGTAAGAGTATGTAAAGAAGGGGGAAATAAATAAAAAACTAGAATACAAATAGGAAACGAGAACTTACAAGCGGTTAAGAATTTTTGCTACCTAAAAAACCAAATAACGCAAGATGGGAAAACGCATAGATTAGCACAAGGACGTGAGGCATTTAACCAGAAAAAGCAACTACTATGTTGAAAGACAACAAACATTGAAACCAGGAAAAGAATGCTGAAACTATATGCGTGGAGCACAGCACTGTGCGACTGTGAAACTTCGGCAGTAGGAGAACCGGTCAAAAATATCGAAGCTTTTGAAATGCGGTGCTACAGACGTATGATGAAGATCTCATCGACTAACAAAGTTAAGAAGAAAGAGATTCTCGAAATGGCAGGGAAAGAAAGAAATATGCGGAAAACGGTAAAAAATAGGAGAGATAGGATGATAGGTCACATTACTGAGGCATGAGGTAATAGTGCGAAATATACTAGAAGCAGAGATCGGAAAAAAGAGATGTAGAGGTAGACGTAGGTTAGACTATTGCAAGTCCAAGATGTGGCTGTAGGAATTTCAGGGAAATATGTAGGCTAGCTCAGAATAGAAATCAATCCAAGACGTAAAACCTAATGACGAAAAAAATAAATGCTTAAACGTGATGGTTATTGTAAGCAAGTTTATTTTACTTGTAAAACTAACATAATCAATCGAAAATGATTTGCCTCGGCAGTTGTTAGCAGCTCTGTTGAAGATATTTCAAAAAAAATGTTTTTTTATTTTTCCTTTATTAATTTTACCAATTGTATTAATTTCGTTTAAAGTCTAGGATATTTTACACTGTACGTCTATGGTTAATTTTTAATCCCTTATTACAATCAGCCAAATTAAACCCGAGAAATACAATGTATCAGAAACGTCGGAAGTCACAGAACCAACTATTTTCTCAGATTTTTGTCGAGTGGTGAAGAGAAGGAAAATGGCAGACTCCAAAAGTTAAAATGAATTTACAAATGGTTATACGGCGCAAAAAAAGCTGAAATTGGTTAAATTGTATATAACTCTATTAAAACATGCTAGAATTACTTTCAGAAGTGCGGAAAGTCGTCAGTACGACACACTTTCTCGGAGTATCGTCGTGCAGGCGTCAGAAGATAAATTTTATTTATAAATAGATATATGACCGGACAAATGCTACAACTGGTAGTGTTGTATGGAACTCGAGTAGAAGTACAATCAGAAGTGCGGAACGTCGTCAGCACGACACACATTTTCGCCGTGTTATATACTAGCACCGGAAGAAAAGTTTATTGACAAGTAGGTATATGACGGAACAATTGCTAGAACTGGTTGTATTGTATGAAATTCGGGTAGAACAAGCCAGAAGTACGAAAAGTGATCAGCACGACACATTTTCGCCGAGTGTCGTGCTGATGCCTGAAGATACAATTTTTTAAAAATAGATATACGATGGAACAATTGCCAAAACCAATTGCATTATATGGAGCTCGAGGAAAACAAGCTAGAAAACTACCATCAAAATCGTTAAAAGTTGTCAAGCACGACATGCATTTTCGCAGAGTATCATACTTGCGCCAGAAGACAAAATTTATTCAAAAATAGATATACGACAAAGCAACTGCTAAAACTGGTTGCATTGTATGGAAGTCGAGTTAAACAAGCCTAGAACTACCATCAAGGTTTCGGAAAGTCGTAAGCGCAACACGTTTTCCCTGTCGTGCTGACGCCAAAATATAACATTTTGAAATAGATATACAACGGAACAAGTGCTAAAACTGGTCGCATTGTATCGACCTCGAATAGAACAAGCTAGAAGTGTGGAAAACCGTCAGCACGACACAGTTTCGCCGAGTGTCGTTCTGGCTCAAATATTTAAAATGCCACAAAATTGTTAATTATTGGAGTTTTGTTCTGAAATGGTTCATTATAATGGAACTAGCCTAGGCCAACGAGAATCTTCTTCGGAAAGTATATTATGCATTTACTTCTTGTATTTTAGTAGGTGCTGTGTCGCACTAGAGCGTAAAGTTTCAATATTTTTCAAATTCGATTTTTAGGTATTATAAATGCTACCCTTTTTATCAGGAACTACAAAACTCTGAAAAGTACTACCGGAACCAATATTGATTTCTTTTTTAATTAAAACGTCATACTAACTTCACAGACATGCAATTTCAACGGTCTTCATACGCATTATTTTATAAGAATGCATATATACAATCCATGTGATGTATAAT
The DNA here is from genome assembly GCA_036346225.1 of Platerodrilus igneus. Classification (NCBI taxonomy): domain Eukaryota; kingdom Metazoa; phylum Arthropoda; class Insecta; order Coleoptera; family Lycidae; genus Platerodrilus; species Platerodrilus igneus. Next base: position 9,081,485 of record JARFIW010001159.1, read on the forward strand.
CCTACAAGGTAATAAATGCCGTTGTAGTTTATAGTTACAGTACGTTGACAATTGTCCTTTCTCGGAGTGCTTTATGTGGGCGAACGGGTTGTCTACATGGTGCAGTATGACTTTGTTTTGCTGTATTTGTCGAATGCAGTAGTCACAACAATATTTACATGTTTTTATTCTGTTTTGCCGTTAATAACTTTAAAAGAGTTCGGTGTATTTATTTGGTATACATAATGCTTGAAATAAATTCCTTACTAAATTCTGCTCTGAATTTTAAATAGCCCGAACAGGTGATAACTGTGTATATCATGATATGGGTCACGTTGTTTTATATCATTAGTATTGTCTTTAAGCTTCCTACTAAGTCAGCTTTGGTTAAATTAAATGGAGTAAATTAAGCGACTTGTACGGCAGTTTTTCTGTTACCAACATTGGGCGCAAGAACGCTGATTATACGTTTTTTTTTAATATAGGGTATTAGGAAGGACTAAGTGGTAGTAACAATTTTAGTACACGCAAATAGAAGAAGTAATTTACAAAATTTCCATATTACTTAAATATTCGTAACCGGATAGAAAGTAACTTTCCCAAAATTCTGACTAATGCGTAGTCGCAACAATCTTTTTTTTTCATGAAAACTCATCTCCAGCTTTTATACGAAGGCCACTTTTCTACCTCCGATGTGTCGTAAAACAAGACAAGTGTATATAAACAAGTGATTTTATTACTAAAAGTTCTTTTACGCTTATGATTACTTTTCGATAAAATCACATTGAAGATCGAGGCATTTGTCGTTCCTGTAGACAAGCTTTTCAATACTCTCTTCATAAAATGTTGCCGCCAATGCATTAAAAAGATTGTTGACTTTATCTTGAAGCTCCTCGTTAACTTGTAAGCGTTGCCCTCTTAGTCACTTCTTCAGTTCAGGGAAAACATTGAAGCCACTCGACGCTAGGTGGGGACTGTAGGGCGGGTGATCGTATACATCCCATTGAGATAGAGCCGTTTAGTTACAGCCACAGTGTGAGGACGGGTGTTGTCGTGGATCAAGACAACTCCAAATGTCAGTATGCCTCCTTTTTGTTTTGGATGACTCTCCGCAGACGTCGAAAAATTTCGCACCAAGTAGCTGCATTAATCGTAGTCCCCGGCTGTATGAACTCCACAAGCAACACATCTTTTTGGTCGTAAAATACGGTAGTCATAATCTTCCGCTTACTGATAGTTTCTTAGAACTTTTTGGTTTGTTTGGCGAGTTGCTATGCATTCATTATTGTCATAGTTGTTTTATTTCGGGTGTGTTATATTGTACTCAGGTCTTCAGTGTCGTAACTGGTAATGAACCTCGAAGTTGTAGCCATTCGACGAGTTTTGTGGTTGTTAGTCAACATATTTTGGGACCAGGCGAACACACAATTTTTTGTATCATAAATATTCCTATACAATAAACCACAGAGGTGATCTGAACACTTCCTGAAATTGCACAGGCAAATCATTTAAGGTAAACCTCCGGTTTTCTCTAGCCACTTTGTCAACTCGTCGAACAAGGCCGTTTGTAGCTTGCAGGAAACGAATAACTATTCCCAATTTGCCCTACGGGGAAGAATCAATTGAGATTGCCATGTTTACGTGACTGCAGCTTAAGTCAGAATGCCACCAAGGACCAGGCTGTGATATATTATGTGAAAGGGAAGATGCACACAGCGGGCACCTGCCACTTATCTAACGTTTATGGTATGCAATAGACCTACAAAAGCGGCCCCTGTAAGTTCCGATTTTAATGGCAATTTTTTTCCGAATTGGCAAAAAATATAGGAAATCAAATTCCCACTATTAAATTTTACATAAAACGTTTACAATAACACCTTTTATCGAAATTCTACGAACCTTGGCAGTTTGAAGTTGAAGGACTGATTCTAAAACCGCTGTCCCCGTTAAATGTTGTTTTCGCAAATAGTATCTTAAAAACCTCGTCAAAAATGGATGTTCGACAAAGATATAATTATCTACAAATTGCAGAACAGATCTTCGTCTAAGAAAATCGGTACATCTAGGGACTTTACTAGAAGAAGAGCATCCTTAGTATTTTAAAGGTTATGTAATACATCAAATACATTTAGAATTTTTAAGCTTTTTCTAGTCATTTTCCCTTTTGTTAGAACTAAGCGTTTTCTAACTTAAACTTCTTTCCCTCTACACGAGAGGCTACTCCACTAACATTTCGATCATTCGTTCGTTTACTGGGTTATCTTCAATTAACATTTGTCTAAGTGTTGAATTTGGGCAACTTAATCCGTGACTTTCAGAGCACATAGTTTACATACCTATTTCTCTACAACCAAAAATTTCTTCGGAAAACCGGTTGACAATTTTACGACTTCTTTCACGTCGCATGGAATTTTCCTTAACCTGTAATGGCGTTGATATTGAAACCGGCATCATCAAAAACAAATTATGAAAAAAATCCTTTATATCACGATTCAAGCTGCGAAACATCATGGGGACTTGAACAAAAAACTAAATGTTAGAGAAGCTTGCACTAGGTTTCTCGGAGATGTGAAGAAATATGGCCTAGTGTCTAGTAGGCTATATTATAAAGTAAGCAATTGTTGTGCGTTTCTTTTCAACGCCATCTGTATTATCTCCATTGGGTTGTTTATAATTATCGTATTCGAAAGCGCACTCTAATGTTTACAGAACCACGGATTGTAAAATGTGTGATTGTGGATATTAGGACTATTGTAAACCGCTGTCTGAATATCCTGGCGAAAAGCATTAACGGCAACTTCATGTGTCGCACACGTTCTCCTTTTTCAGTTATTGCCCTTTATGTGCACTAGTTATTAATAAGTTTTAAACTAGATCCCCGAAAGCACAGAACTAGTTGTATCTTTCGCAGTTTTACAAACATACCTCTCACCGTATTCTTCCGATAATTTGTTTTATAAGATTTTCATGGTTATTGAAGAATTTTCAGCTATAATTTCTTGAATTTTTCGCATTATATGTTATAAAGTAAATCGACAATCGTCAGAGTTTTCTATAAATTTACAACACATTTTTGAACGCTGTAACGAATTAGTCATTTTACGGGCGTCTTTGCTTCCGCGTTGAAAAGTTTGGAAAACGGTAAGTACTAATGACATCACCAAAACGAAAGATGAATCCAGCGCACACACACACACACACACACACACACACACACACACACACACACACACACACACACACACTTGCTTCACTGCTCTTGCCATTACTGGAAACTACTATCAAAATCCTATTATTTTGGTGTCTTCTACGGTGTCAAAACGGTTAAACCTTTCAGCGGAGCCAGAAATCAGATGGTGCTAAATCCGGTGAGTAGGGAGACTGGTGGATGAGTGAAATGTTATTTTCTGCGAGTCACCTTTGCATTACAAGCGATGTGTGAGGGTTTCCATTTGATCCGGGTTCAGTAGCAGCGGAACAAACTTTGCACGACATGTTTCATCTTGAAATCATCTTACAGGATTGCGTGAATGAATCCCCACTTCTTCTTGTCGATGGTCATTTTTCGGTCTGATGTGATAACTGTTTCACTTGCTCGATAATTCCTTCGTTTCTGAAGGTTGATGTTCCCGCCTTCCAGCGATACATGTTCACCCCGAAATCTAGAATCGTCATCTAAACTGTTTGTAAGGCTAACAAAGTCTCTAAAGCAGATTTTCTCAATGTTTGCCTTTTCATCGAACTTCAACGCCAACTAATCACCACACATTCATACCTTCAACTACTACAGTGCTGTCAAATTGCCTGTAACAAAATTAATTCATTATACGAAAGTCCTGGAACACTTTGACTGATCTTCGTATATTCTTGGTCCTTGCAATAGTACACACATATGAAATGTAACTGGTCCACAGTTACAAAAATATAGTTTGAATACTCTAGTTTAAACAACAGAGACAGAAAACCAGATAGAACCGTTTCTGGTCCATTCTGATATTTTATTGGTGTATTAATGTGGTCATAACTCACAATGCCTATGAGGTGGATGAAGATGAAACAGCGACAACATATATTGGAACTTGAATACATTGTCGGTAAAAACATGTAGGTACTTGGGTTTTGTTTAACTTCAACATTCAATATACGATGTGCTATAACTGTAACGAATTTCCTACGAGCTTTTATTATAGATATGCTCGTGTGTCGATGATTTATTATATTGTAATGAACTTCAATTTACTATTCTGTATTTAGACCAATATAAATTTGGTTAATCACAATTATTTGCTAGGAATCAATGTCACTACAAAGATCACTGATGATAATTATTACAACGTTGAGTAATACTTATGTATTTTGTAACCTGACGATTACATTATATTATTAAATGAGCATGCGTAACTTATCTATCCAAGCACTAACTGTTCTATATTAATTTATATGGACACTAAGCGTATTTATTTTGACCACTGTAGTAACAATTTATTTCGTATCGCTTGTGAATTAATATTCAGACTGATTTAACCGTGGAATCGTGGAGTTTATATATCTAACTATATTATTCTACATTCTGGTATTTGCTTTATATAGATTCTTTATAGCTGTCATTGTTCATTTAAGGGTTTTGTTTGTTTCAATTCTAGAGTTGAAGACAATTAATACCGGCATAAGTTTCACCTGAAAAATGCCGCGTGCAGGTATGCTTGGATGGTGGAGGAACAGGTTGTCAAATTACTACCACTACTACTTTAGTTCAGCCCAAACTCTTCGCTACACAATTCCAACTTTGCAACATTTCTCTATAACTTAGTATTTTTGTAGCAACCAAATCAGAAACATACGTTTCTAGACCTCAAAAGCCATGCACTTTAAAATAGAAAAATATTGTAACAAGAACGCCGAATAATCTAGAATTGAAAGGGACAAAGCCATTGAACGAAGGATCGATTGATTGACAACTTCAAGAGTGTATTTAAAGAACCCATATAAAGAAACGAATCGTGCTGTAAAAGGTTCTGGAAAATGTAGAAGTATGTCAGTTAGATATATAAACCGTACGATTTGACGGTTAGTCAGTCGAAATATTAATCCATAAGTAAAGTGAACTATATTTTTTTAAATACATACAGTTAATATTTGTCTAAAATAAATTCCTGTGTAGATGAATTACGCAGTCGAATTCAGTAACGAATATAGTGTAATCATCGTATTAAGAAATAAGTTACTACAGTAAAAATTGGTATTAATTATATCTGAATAATCAGGCTCGTATTTCATCGGCTGAAGAACAGTTAATTCACGTATAGTTCAATATATCTAACCGCTTTAATAATCAAGCTTTTCAGAAATAAAATGCCTAGAAGTTTGTACATAACCAGAAGTTGCCACCTAGTCACGGATGGTTCAGGAAATATCTTTACATAATAATTTGTGAAAATTACTTCATAAGTTTTAAACATTTTAAAAACATCAAGTTGTTTTTGAACTATGATTGCATGAGGTTTCAGTTTTCAAGCCCTGCTTTTTCATATGTAACCCTTCTGTATAAACTTATGATGTATACACACGGTTTTGCCTAAGGAAGTCTTCTTTGCAACTATTCCTATAATTACGTCAATTATACTTGTCAATGTAAAGCTGAATAAATATGCAGAAGATAACTACATAATTACATCATTATGTTAATCACACGTTGTTTATTCAAAACATTAAGTTGAAAAACCGAATTGAAAAACGTAAACACTTATACTAAACACTGTTGGTAACCTTATCTAAATGTGCGTGTTGTCTAACCTAAAATTTAAATTATGCATATTTTTAAAGTGTGTATAATTTATCCTTACAAAACGCTAGTGCTTTGTAAGTAATTATCATTTAATTTTTTTTCATTAGATTCTGTATTAAATAAAAAATGAATTTAATTGAATGTTGGAGAGAAACTTCAATATCAACTTAGCATTCCATATACATATTGAAAATGGTACCGTTACAGGACTAATCGTAGCGTTTCTAATTAAAAAAGAATATGTTCAGATGTGTATTTAGTAACGGATCTCCCACAATTATAAAGATTTTTGTATCATTATCAAACGAAATTTATTTTGTAATTACTGCTATTTTGGAGCTGAAAACAATCTCTAACGAGTTCAAATGCAGAATGCTTGCTGATGTACTTCCAACTAATCACAGTCGAGCCTGAAAACTTGTTTGTCTTGTTGCTACGTTATATGCATATTTCAGGTTAATTGCATGAAATTTTATAACATTTCTTTGGAAATGTTATAATCAAAGTTCAAGTACAATTAATAAATTCTGTATGGGTGGGTTACAAGTATTAGCTTAATGTTATTTATTTTTTAAGAAATATTTATTTAAAGTCTGTATCTAACTTAGCAGAGGTCTGGTATTATTGTTTTACTAGAGCAAATCACTTCAAACTCCTTCCAATTTAATTGCAAGTAATAGTTTCTATGCTAGAGAAATTTTAATTCATTCATTATTTCCTACTGAGGCGAATTACTCACTCGTTCAAAGTCTTATTCAATGTAGAAAAGCTCTTTAAATCGTGTATATCTAGGGACTTTACAAAAACCATCTAATCTTTAGTATTTTAAACACATACGAAATCCATTTATCTTCAACAAAGTAAGTGTTGGAAATTCTTGTTATTTTATTAATCTATAAACTCCGTTGACTGTATTTTCTCGATGCTGATTACTTTGTTTTGTCATGTATTTCAAACGATAAAACAGTTCTCACAATCTAGCTGCTGAGCTACGAAGTTTTGGTATGTTCGCTATTCAAAACGGAAAATCTAAAATATTGTTTAATGGGGAAGTAACGCTAAGTGAAAAGGACTTAATTTTATGCGACCATTTCCTATGTTATAATGAATCTATCTATATTTGTTATTATAACTTATTTATTCGATTTCCTTATGATGGAGGGAAATTGACAGTCTTCCGGCTTAGCTAGGGGTATATTCTTCGGGTAGAGCTTATGAGGAGTGGTTGTGGGTTTCACAAGAAAATTATTGTCTATTTTACCGACTCCTAAGTACAAAATAGGGGTGTAAAAATGGCGCCACCAAGTCTTAGAATAGATAAAGCACCGGTTACCCTAAAGGAGAACTTGGAAATCCTCATGGGAAAAAATCGCTTTTACTGCGAACACGCAGGATCTGAAAAAAAAACAATGTTATTATAATAACGAAGGACGCAAGAGATACACTCTTGCTACCTTATACAATAAAGAAAAAGAGTAGTTATTAATACCAAAAATTTAAGTATAAATAGCAAAAGGAAATTTATATATTAAACTTCTTGAAAGCGTTGTTTACTACCTCTTTATTGAATCGGAGCTAATATCCATATTTTATCAAAAGGGATTCGTATTCTTATACCTTTTAACTCATTTTTCTCTACCTTTGGACGCATTTGTCTAAAATAAAACAGTTGTTCGATTAAATCATATGATGGTTCTTTAATTAAACTTATCTTTTTCTGTGGTAAAAATGTTATGTACAAAAATGTACATCAAAAACGTGGTCTAATCTTTTAGACTCGAATATTTAAATATGAAAATTATGATTATCTCAACTATTAATCAAAATGTTAATAATAGACTAAGTATGACCGTAAAAATAATAAATACCCAAAATGTACAGATCTGTTTACCTTGGTTTACAAATATGTGTTACATTTCAAAGCTAAATAGAATTAGTTCATAATTACTTTATATGTCACTGAATTTGAAAGAAATAGTTTTCAGGATCAAATAAGGAAATCCATGATTTTAATTATTTTCAATAGTTTCTACTATAAGTGATAATTTATATTAAAGTGAAATCCAAACAATAAAAGTTTTCATAATTACTTTGTAAAACAAATGTAGTAAAACGCTACCATGTTGGTTCCAAATATTCTCTTGCTTGTCAAGTTATTCTGAACAGCTGTTGTCATGTGAAGTTCTTAGATTAACGCTTGCCTTGGCAACTCGTTGTACTTTGCAACTCCATAACAACTATACCTTGTTGAAACTAGATGTGTTAGCATGAGGCCGATGGACAAACTAGTGGCGTCAGTGAACTTCCCACATCTGCTTATTATGAAGGCGTAAATTTGAACTTCTTTTTTTAAACTAACGACAAATTAAAATCTTAACAGCGTATTATACTGGACCATTACAGGGAACCATTTTTACGAACTTGCTGTGCAATCCATCGAAGTACATTGAAACATCAAATAAATCCATGGAATAAATTATTCGAATAAAGTCGGCCAAACGAGCCACTCAATGTGCATCATTTTCGACTTTTCTTTAAGTTATGTTAAAGCGAGATTATTTAACGGTAAATTGAGTAATTAAAACAAGACATCTGAACCTATAAATTCTCAAGCTTATCAACGGTGAATTTGCAGAATTAATATTTATTACATTTGAGTTAATGAAAGTAAAACTTGATAATTTATTGAGATTAAAAATTGGTAAATCAGTGAGATCAAATTTGGCAAATCAGTGAGAATAATGGCAAACCAGTGAGATTAAAATTGACAAACCAGTGAGATTAAAATTGGCAAACCAGTGAGCGCTATAATAAAATTATTTAGTCTACAATAATAATGATTGATTTTGCTTACCATTATCAGAAACAGAACAAAAGTCAAGTGCTATTAGCACCTGATTTCATTACCACGTCTATGGCGATTCGTAAGTTGCTAGCTCGAACCATATTCTGAGCCATGGTGCGTGTCACCGAAGTGAATGCTCGAGCTCGACTGACCCTTCGTTAGGCGGGATGCGCATAATGACAAAAATCGCTTGACATTTGAAGTGCTATTCAAATGTCCAACGTTTACGAACAGAGCCTATATTATTATTATTAACTAATATACGCCTCGTGATTGGGCTATACGGTACTGATCTAAACATTTATTAACATTGCAAAATTAATTGATTATTTGAATAAACAATGCGGTGTACTTTATAATTAAACTTATAGACTTTTATAAGCGTCAAAAAAATTGTTACAATGTTACCGATGATATGACCCGTATGGCATGCAGAAAATTTATTAGGCAATTCCTGTTTGTCAACGAATCGATATGTCTTATAAGATTTCTGTAGGTGAAGCTCAAGAAGAAATCGTAGAATCTAGATGGTAGGTTCGGACAAACCTAACAGTGTTTTTATTTCCAATCATTAAGAAGTGATGTTGGCTTGTTAAAAAACATACGAAAACGATTTGGAAGTATTAGCCACATGAAATGTTTTCTATTATTGTAGGGCGATGTTGCACTGACCCTACCGCGAGCTAAGCCGTGGATGAGTGTTTGTGGTCTAGCTCTGAGCTTTACTTCTGCGGAGAGCAATGAGAGGAGGGCTGGGGGTGGTATAATTTACTGTAAAAGATGGTAAAGGTTAAAATTGATTGGACGCCACTGCATCTTTGGATTAGGTGAAAGTATAGAAACGCGAGAAATAACTAAAAAGCCTAATATTTATACTACTGATGCTATGCAGCACAAAAGTACGTGAAACAGACAATATTATTTATGCACGAGAGACCCCAGTTTGCATCTCAAAGAAATAATAAATATAAAGGAAATAATGTGATAACAAGTAAAACCAATAAGTGTACTGAGGGCTTATATTGAACTTTTTTATTTTTTTAATCTTAGTTCATCACGTTGCACTTCACTTGTACACCGATCAATAAACGGTAACTTCGTTTATTGAATTTTCCTAATTAAAAAAACTATTCTTTGGCATTAAATTCTTCACCTCAAACCTCAAATAATACTAAAAAACAATAAAATGTCAAAGTCAAATTGAGACATATATTCGTGAATTACTACTTACTATTTTTTTGACAATTACGAAAGCTACATGATAATTAAACAATTATTCGCTAAGTATTTGTGCTGGAATATCAAGCTCTTCAACATTTTAAACCCAAGTACATTTGCTTTCATTTTAAATCAATTCCGAACGAATTAACAAAATCTAAATAATGAAATTAATATTGGTCATTAAAAATGACATACAATAGTTAAAAATTATTATCAACCAGATCTGGGAGTCTCACACTTAAAAAACTGAAGGACTGAATTTTAATTTTGTCATTAAAAGTAAGCACAAGTTATGTGACTCGTATTGTAAGTAATTACGGTACATGAAGCGAATTGAACACAAATGCTTATATCAAATAAAATCGAGATTGATTTGTAGAACCAATGTTTACACATATCTATCTTCTGCAGTAAGTTATAATTTTCTATTTTAATGTCAACAAAACTACTGTAATAATTTCAGTCGTTCGTATTTGTCTACTTGCCAATATTAACTAACATGTAAACCAACTACAACACTTTCGAGTGGAATTCTTTTACAATTCATTCGCCATATGTTGACGCCGGAATAAACACGAATGTATGATTGAAATATCACTTACCACCATCTGGATGTACATTTAACGTTATAAAAAGATAACGTACATATCTGCTTGCATACAATGAATCTGCTGAGGAAATCGTAATTTCTAGATTCGCCTCATCAGTCCATCTCGTTTTGGTTATGAAGTATCCAAATATAAAGATGAAAAACTACACCAGTACAATACAAGCAGATACAGCAGTGATGTATTAACCAAGAAAGCAAAACCACTTCACGTGTCTTAATCATCTATGTCCTTCCAGTAAGCCGTTATGTTAAAATTATTAATATCTTTACTAGAAATTAATCGCGCTGAAAACAATGATTAAGTGGTATGAATTACCTAAACGATGTAATTCACCATCACAAAGGGTGAAATAACTATCAACTACCTCCAAGCGATTTTCATAGTTATTCCTCGACAGACAGTTATACTAATCAAGCAATAGCAGGAGATCGAATGGTCGGGATATGTCGTACTAACCTAACCACTACGAAAAGCGTCGTATTGATGCTCGCGCACGTGATATATTGTTTCACATCCAACCAAATGTAAGGGCAAAGCCCTAGAACGGCAACCAACAATACTTGAAGCTTAAGTTGTAATGCGTGTATACGATAATCAGGGACTAGCGTTTATAAACTGCTGTAACGATTTGGGTTAATGTGCAAAAATATGATCGGTATTTTAAAAACATTACAATGCAATGAGGGCTTTGCACAGGTTTTACATTGAATTTAAAGTTTTCGTTCTCAATAACTTGTTCTCATAATCCACAACCGCACTCTCCTTCAGGTTATTACTACCTCGTTCAACTACATTTTGGCGTTTTCCAATTAACGGCTCGCAGATAATTGATTCGTTTTTCCGTCGCATCTAATTATTGTCATTTATTTTTCCTCTCTTTCCTATGTTCCGCCTTGCGTTTTTGACATGGTTGTCTTCCTATTGGGTTTATGAATCCCGGTTAAAGGTGATTTACTTAGGTTAGCATTCGTATTTCTTTCTCTTCAGCAATACAAATATGAATGAAGCGATTAAAACATCTGCAATCTGGTATTCGCAAATTTCTCCTACTCAGCGTCTAGGTTTTTACATTGTATTGCAACTATGTAACATCGATTCTAATTTTTTTAACTAAAATTTATAAGAAAACTTTCCTATATTTGAGATGCATATTAATAAACTCACTGTTCGTACTTCTTAACTTTAAATCTTTCTTAATATGACATGATTCCGCTATGAAAGCTTTATGAAATAAAAACTTTATTTACTCTTTTTGTGGATTAAAATAATTTATGAGCCTAAGTTCCTTTCCAATATGTATTTAGGGTAGAATTATTATTGTATGGTGGATGACGTCATATGCGCAATATGTTCAAATAAACTTGAAACGTTACGATTCAGCATACCTACAGCACCATACAAATATCATTCTAGCATTATAGTTTTAATACGTTGTCACGAATGGCCAATTTATTGCGTAAAATAAAATATTATTTAGAAGGTTCCCATTTACGCTGACAGCATCTACAAATGCATACATTCATGAAATAAATCCAGACTATCCAATACTATCAGAGCTTTTACTTGTTTTTAGCGATAAATAATTGTAGGGTCACACTTCCTTGTTCTACACAAATTTGATGTGGCAACAGTGAACATACTCAGCTGATCACACCAGTATACGTAAACATCATTGTCATTCCGCTTTACTTGTTTACTTGGCGCTTGTAGAAAATACGTTTAATAAACGTATTAATTATGTTGTTATATAGGTTGGAAGTTTTTAAAAACGGGAAACCCCGAGGCAAAGATAAATTTCAGGCAATTTTTACATTTTATTGTGTACCTACATTATTGTTTATCACTGAGATGTTGAAATTAAACTTCTTTTAAAGAGAAAAACAGTATTTACGGCAAAATATGTTCGTTTACAACGTATCACATAAAACCGTGAGCTTATATCATTTTTATTTATAGATCAGCGAAAAATCAATTAAAAGTTATTAACAAAAACATCCCTTGATTGCTCGGCAATTCTTGGTCTGGCGAAACTGGTTGTGCAAGCAGTTGATATTTCTACTTTCATTTTTTTATTTTAATTATTATTAAGGCCTAGGCTTTTTCAAGGTCACTCGCCTTCCGATGATAATACTACTCAGAGATAAAACGATAATTTTGTTGTTTTTAAGTTTATGATTTTGATAGAATAACAATGTTATTGAAATTTCCTGCTTACTGAACACAAACAATATCATAAAGTAATGCCGAAATACTTTAGATATAATTAGATCGTACCTTAGTCCAAAAGTAATACCGACTGATAAAGGAAACTCAATGGAAGTAAGAGTTGGTGTTCCAAAAAGATCAGCCTCAGTCCCGGCTTTCTGGAGAATTCTTTACGACGACTTCATGGACGTTGAAGTTTCAGAGAGTACTTCTTGACTCGTCATGCCGACGAGTTTAATTCCTGTAACGCTATGGCAGGCAATACAAAACGGTGGCTTTTAATCTGAGCAGGAGAACTTTACGTTGAAGATTGAGAAACACGCATTCTGACTGAAGAGGACTATTGAATATGTGGGAACTCATTTTTACAAGACAGGTTGATAAATGCGTAAACAAGACCAAGGATAGATTGAAATCTTTCGTAGCCATCCTACCAAATATAAAAGACTCCAACACTTCAAAAGCAAAAACTATGCCTAGCAATGCAAATAATATTGCATTACGCAGTACCAATTTGGCACAGAGTATTATTAATTAATATACGCAAGATATAATTAGTAAAATGTCAAAGAATCGGGGCACTGTGAGTGTACGGTGCATACCACACAGCAGCCTCAACAGAAGCTTTAGTTTTTATAGGAGGTTTGATTTCAAACAGGTAACCAATTTTGGAAAGGGCTTGAATCTATGGAAAAAGAAAGAAAAAGCAACAAAAAGTTAAAGTGAAATAAAATACTAAGTCGGCAAAAATACACTTACAAAGGCAACTACAATTTCAAACAAATACGTAAGCAATATACGCAAAATGAGAGAAGATAATGAAGAGGAACTAGACTTTAACAACATTAAAAGACTGTAGAAGACCATAACCATCGAACTCTCCTGTGAGAGATTACCGAACAGTAGTGCCAGAAAAGTAACTCTCACAAAAAGGAATGGAAGAAAAAGTATAGTCCAGTAGGCATCTGGTGATAACATTTAGTACAGCTGGGTCTTGCAGTTGTCCTGTATGTGATTTATGGAAAAAAATTAAAGATAGATATAAATTTGCTATTTGTATGTTTAAAAAACTTCGGGTCTGTGTTACTTTTTAAATAAATTTATAAACTCAGAGTCTACAATCTCAATATAAAGTTGGCCGTTCAAGATTAAATGCGATAAATTGTTGTTTGAGAGATTTTCATTTCCATTAATTTCAATTAATATTTTGGCTCATTTCTGTTTTGGCGGCATCTTCGGTTATTGCAAATTTCAATTGACTAATACGTTGGTCATTAAATACTTCCATGACCATCCTTAAAGCGCATATACCGCTCTTGAATTCTGCTACGAGATAGCACTCATCACCATGAACTTGTTCCATCAATTGAAACGTGTCGGTAATAGTTTTGCCAAGTTTAAAACAAAACAATGTTGGGTCTTTGTTTGATATTCATTTTTGCACCGTGCAACAAATACACTTGGCTTCTGCACGTCCATTTGTCATGCTCGTTTGACAAAATGTCAGTGAAGATTGTACCATTACAACCTAGACAGCCATCAATGTGTGACACCGTGCATTTGCATTTCCAATGCTCCACCCGAAGGTACTATATTGGCCAGGAGGCGAGTTTTATGTTGCCTGGAAATTTAGAATTTTGCTGAACCCTTGCCGTTCCAGGCAAGGTAGGGATCTTTAACGTGCGTGACAACACTCACACGCGGGACCTCAATTTAACCTCTCATCCAAACGAGGGCGTAATTTTTGTGAAAAGTGCTCACTTGCCATTTTTCAAGCAGTCGGCCGTGTCGGGATTCGAACCCAGGACCTTGGGATCCGTAGTCTTACACATATTACATTGATCCACGGCGACGCCCAATGTGTAACACCACTGGATGGCGCTATATTGAAATAGTCCTATTTACCTTGGAACGCAACTTGTGTGTGTGAAAATCTGCAGATTATTCTATAGGTGACTAAATAAGTTCGTTCAATTTTTCTTATACAGAGTGCCATGAATATTTTTTATTTAGTTATTGATAGCACTTGTTTGTATACTGCCATTTACTTTCATATGAATCCCTTTTTCATTGTATTCATACAAATTTCGCAGCAATTATTTAATTTCTATTGAAAAATACTTTAAAATGACCATGAGCAAAACGTTAATTCGAAGTACAAACTTGGTAATAAAGCGGCCGAGACCGTGCGAAAAATATGTACCGCATTCGAAGATGAAGCTGTAAGTAATCGGATAGCACAGAGGTGATTTAAGAATTTTCCTCGTGAGATTTCAGCTTGATCAATGAAGCACGCTCTTGAAAACCGAACATCAGCGACAACGAGAATCTAAAAGAAGTTGTGGAAGCAAATTCCAATCCAAAGTGCTTAAAGCTTGCAGAAAACTTCAGCGCGAGTGATGAAGTCATTCAGTTGCACCTTCACCAGCTATGGAGGACGTGGGAGTTCAATCAAATTGGTTCCAAATGGATTGCCAGATGATAACAAATTAAGCTGCATTACCATTTGGTCGGATTTCTTATGCTATCTAAAATGAACCTCTTCTTGATCGGTTGTGAACTTGCGATGAAAAGTGGATATTGTACTCCAATTCTAAGCGATCTCATTATTGGTTTTCACCAACTGATCCAATACCACACACTCGAATTCCTTGCACCTAAAAAAGACTTTATAATTGCGGGACAGCAGTCAAAATTGTCCATTATGGGGGCCAAACTATCACTGCTGTGGTATATTGTAATCAGCTTCAGCGAATACAAGCAACACTCGTCCAGATACAGCCTCCTTTGATCAATCGAATGAAAGTTCTATTCTTACAGAACAACGCTAAACCTATTGTCAACCGGTCATTCGCTATACTATATTGCGGGCAATTGATATACTATTGCGCAATAGTTAAAGCCGCGTAATTCCTATAACACGTATCACCACGTTTTAAGTATTGTACAATAGACAAATTTTCAAGCACATATAAAATCGAATTTCCGACACAATATAGGTAAAACGGTTACTCACTTGTATGGTATTTTGTAGCTAAATCTCAGGATCCATATTGTTTTGTGGGTAGGTTACACCATTGCTGAGTCAAATTGGCAATCCGTTCTAAACTCTTTGCTAGAGGAACGATAAGGAACAACCAAGTAGAGGTACACAAAGGTAAGGTAAGAAACCAACGCCCCTAAAAAGAAAAAAAACACACTCCCACCACAGATAGATGTTCTTGGCTTCAGGTCTCGTCGCTTAATGGCGTCTTGTCACACTACCCGCACCTGTGCATCCTTTTCCGCAAACGCATCTGTCCGGAATGACGGAAATTGACAAGTTTACTTAAAAATATTCGCGGGAATTTATTTACAAATTATAACCAACCCTAAGGCATGCACATTGCCAATTTTGGCATGTAACAAACTTCATACTGCAATAGTGACCCAGGAAAAATTTCTGAACTTGGTTGGAAAACGTTACCACACCCTCCTTATTCTCAGGACATTTCGCCAGGCAATTACCACCTGTTCCTATCTCTTGACAATTGTATGAAGCATAGGCAGTTCAAAATTCGAGTTGATGTTATAAATGTAATTCGTCAGTTTTTTTTTATTCCAAAGCCGTAAATTTCTATACCGATCCCAAAAACTGGTGTTACATTGGCAGAAGGTCATTGAATGTAATGGCGATTTTATTTGGTGTTTTATTTTCGGAAGGCGGGTGATTTGAAAAACCCTGCGCGAGGCGGAATCATTTTAATAATTGAAATAAAAATTGAAACTAGAAAACATTGATTGCTAACACAACCAGTGTTGCCAGAGCAATAAATGCCGAGTAACCAAAGGATACTTTTAGCAATAGTTTTTATTGCCTTATAAATAAAAATGATGCGAGCTCTCTGTTAGATGTGCTAACTTCTTTAAAAAAGGTTTTATTTGAATATCTCAGTTATAGATAATGTATACAGGGTATGTAATTAGGGATGGACACGAACCGAACAGGTTCGAGGTTCGGTTCGATTTTTCGAACCGAACCGGACATTTTATTTTCGAACTGAACCTCGAACCGGACCGGCAAATTTTTCGAACCGAACCGAACCTAGCTCAAGGTTCAGTCCGGTTCGGTTCGAAAGGTTCGATTTTTAAATAAAAATTTAGTTTAAAAATGTAATTTTCACTAAAAACATGTTATTTCTCCCAAATGCACATTTTAAAATTTTCTAGTCACAAGCATATAAGAAATACAACGATTTTCTAATGTACATGGTCTCGAGTTTTAAGCCAATAGGTAAAAAATGTAATAGTTATTAATTAAGTGTTACATATCTAATAAATTTAGTCATCGAGGCATGTTGGTAGATCAAAAATAAATTCTAGATTAGTTCGATTTGTTTAATGCTCGTTATTTCAAACTGTTGCTTGTTTATAACTAGTATTAGATATTAAAGAAACTCAAAATGATTTTGAAAATTTGGTTTTAAAAACAAGCTTATTTTATTTAATGAACAGAAGTCGTGTTGAAAACCATCTTATACTTATACAAGCCGACGTTACGGTCTAGAGACTACAGAAGTTTTCAGAATAAACGAAACAATTTAATTCTTAATTAAGTATGTATTACTAATCCATCATTTTGAATTTTTACTTTTGTATGAAAACCAGCGCTCTATTAATATTAAAAAATGTGACCTTGTAGCAAAAACTAATCTCTTTTCCTTTTGTACATAATCGCTCAACAAATGGTGTTATAAAACGCACGGTACCATAATATTTACTGTTTATTTAGTGTGACCATTACCACCAACGTCTTTAGATGTAGGCGATACTCCAGATGGATGACTCCGAACTTTCTCTCAAAACCAAGGGTTGAAGTTTATGACTCATGGCGGCTTAAACTTTTCAATCAATGCCGACATAAAATAACACAGTATAATGCAAATAATAAGCAAACATAATGCCCGTGCCATAAATACTGTTATATTTTATTATGAAAAATGTAAACGCTGTTTGAGGTAGATTTACGATTCTTTCCGAGAACCATTTGATATTGTATTTTAAAAGAAATAATAATAAAGATAAACTGACAAACAGCTTTTTGTTTGTACTGTATAAGAAATCAGCAACACCTTATTGTCTTGATACTCTTTTTATATTAACTAAAACTACAATAAAAGTAATCGCAAAGATCGTTCTTTCACGGTAAAATGACATTAATAAAAATCATCAATTATTAACACACTCTAAATTTTAGAGGTGGCTTTCACTATTAACCTAATTGTAATTACGCTTTGTTAAAGATAGTAGTACGTATTGAAAAATCAAACCTGGACAAAAAGTATTAGTATGATTTATGCTACTAAAATCTAAAGCAAATTAATGTTGGGCGTATTTGAAAGTAGCAACTACGGAATATAAAAACTACATTAAACATTTAAATTGTTGTAGTTGAACGCACTAGTAGTTTAAAATATCAAAATGTCGAACCGGTTGGCATTAAATTCTTCGCCTCAAACCTCAAATAATACTAAAAAACAATAAAATGTCAAAGTCAAATTGAGACATATATTCGTGAATTACTACTTAATATTTTTTTGACAATTAGGAAAGCTACATGATAATTAAACAATTATTCGCTAAGTATTCGTGCTGGAATATCAAGCTCTTCAACATTTTAAACCCAAGTACATTTGCTTTCATTTTAAATCAATTCCGAACGAATTAACAAAATCTAACTAATGAAATTAATATTGGTCATTAAAAATGACATACAATAGTTAAAAATTATTATCAACCAGATCTGGGAGTCTCACACTTAAAAAACTAAAGGACTGAATTTTAATTTTGTCATTAAAAGTAAGCACAAGTTATGTGACTCGTATTGTAAGTAATTACGGTACATGAAGCGAATTGAACACAAATGCTTATATCAAATAAAATCGAGATTGATTTGTAGAACCAATGTTTACACATTTCTATCTTTTGTAGTAAGTTATAATTTTCTATTTTAATGTCAACAAAACCACTGTAATAATTTCAGTCGTTCGTATTTGTCTACTTGCCAATATTAACTAACATGTAAACCAACTACAACACTTTCGAGTGGAATTCTTTTACAATTCATTCGCCATATGTTGACGCCGGAATAAACACGAATGTATGATTGAAATATCACTTACCACCATCTGGATGTACATTTAACGTTATAAAAAGATAACGTACAGATCTGCTTGCATACAATGAATCTGCTGAGGAAATCGCAATTTCTAGATTCGCCTCATCAATCCATCTCGTTTTGGTTATGAAGTATCCAAATATAAAGATGAAAAACTACACCAGTACAATACAAACAGATACAGCAGTGATGTATTAACCAAGAAAGCAAAACCACTTCACGTGTCTTAATCGTCTATGTCCTTCCAGTAAGCCGTTATGTTAAAATTATTAATATCTTTACTAGAAATTAATCGCGGTGAAAACAATGATGAAGTGGTATGAATTACCTAAACGATGTAATTCACCATCACAAAGGGTGAAATAACTATCAACTACCTCCAAGCGATTTTCATAGTTATTCCTCGACAGACAGTTATACTAATCAAGCAATAGCAGGAGATGAATGGTCGGGATATGTCGTACTAACCTAACCACTACGAAAAGCGTCGTATTGATGCTCGCGCACGTGATATATTGTTTCACATCCAACCAAATGTAAGGGCAAAGCCCTAGAACGGCAACCAACAATACTTGAAGCTTAAGTTGTAACGCGTGTATACGATAATCAGGGACTAGCGTTTATAAACTGCTGTAACAATTTGGGTTAATGTGCAAAAATATGATCGGTATTTTAAAAACATTACAATGTAATGAGGGCTTTGCACAGGTTTTTACATTGAATTTAAAGTTTTCGTTCTCAATAACTTGTTCTCATAATCCCCAACCGCACTCTTCTTCAGGATATTACTTCCTCGTTCAACTACATTTTGACGTTTTCCAATTAACGGCTCGCAGATAATTGATTCGTTTTTCCGTCGCATCTAATTATTGTCATTTATTTTTCCTCTCTTTCCTATGTTCCGCCTTGCGTTTTTGACATGGTTGTTTTCCTATTGGGTTTATGGATCCCGGTTAAAGGTGATTTACTTAGGTTAGCATTCGTATTTCTTTCTCTTCAGCAATACAAATATGAATGAAGCGATTAAAACATTTGCAATCTGGTATTCGCAAATTTCTCCTACTCAGCGTCTAGGTTTTTACATTGTATTGCAACTATGTAACATCGATTCTAATTTTTTTAACTAAAATTTGTAAGAAAATTTTCCTATATTTGTGATGCATATTAATAAACTCACTGTTCGTACTTCTTAACCTTAAATCTTTCTTAATATGACATGATTCCGCTATGAAAGCTTTATGAAATAAAAACTTTATTTACTCTTTTTGTGGATTAAAATAATTTATGAGCCTAAGTTCCTTTCCAATATGTATTTAGGGTAGAATTATTATTGTATGGTGGATGACTTTATATTCGCAATATGTTCAAATAAACTTGAAACGTTACGATTCAGCATACCTACAGCACCATACAAATATCATTCTAGCATTATAGTTTTAATACGTTGTCACGAATGGCCAATTTATTGCGTAGAATAAAATATTATTTAGAAGGTTTCCATTTACGCTGACAGCATCTACAAATGCATACATTCATGAAATAAATCCAGACTATCCAATACTATCAGAGCTTTTACTTGTTTTTAGCGATAAATAATTGTAGGGTCACACTTCCTTGTTCTACACAAATTTGATGTGGCAACAGTGAACATACTCAGCTGATCACACCAGTATACGTAAATATCATTATCATTCCGCTTTACTTGTTTACTTGGCGCTTGTAGAAAATACGTTTAATAAATGTATTAATTATGTTGTTATATAGGTTGGAAGTTTTTAAAAACGGGAAACCCCGAGGCAAAGATAAATTTCAGGCAATTATTACATTTCATTGTGTACCTACATTATTGTTTATCACTGAGATGTTAAAATAAAACTTCTTTTAAAGAGAAAAACAGTATTTACGGCAAAATATGTTCGTTTAGAACGTATCACATAAACCGTGAGCTTATATCATTTTTATTTATAGATCAGCGAAAAATCAATTAAAAGTTATTAACAAAAACATCCCTTGATTGCTCGGCAATTCTTGGTCTGGCGAAACAGGTTGTGCAAGCAGTTGATATTTCTACTTTCATTTTTTTATTTTAATTATTATTAAGGCCTAGGCTTTTTCAAGGTCACTCGCCTTCCGATGATAATACTATTCAGAGATAAAACGATAATTTTGTTGTTTTTAAGTTTATGATTTTGATAGAATAACAATGTTATTGAAATTTCCTGCTTACTGAACACAAACAATATCATAAAGTAATGCCGAAATACTTTAGATACAATTAGATCGTACCTTAGTCCAAAAGTAATACCGACTGATAAAGGAAACTCAATGGAAGTAAGAGTTGTTGTTCCAAAAAGATCAGCCTCAGTCCCGGCTTTCTGGAGAATTCTTTACGACGACATCATGGACGTTGAAGTTTCAGAGAGTACTTCTTGACTCGTCATGCCGACGAGTTTAATTCCTGTAACGCTATGGCTATGACATGGCTCTAGGCAATACAAAACGGTGGCTTTTAATCTGAGCAGGAGAACTTTACGTTGAAGATTGAGAAACACGCATTCTGACTGAAGAGGACTATTGAATATGTGGGAACTCATTTTTACAAGACAGGTTGATAAATGCGTAAACAAGACCAAGGATAGATTGAAATCTTTCGTAGCCATCCTACCAAATATAAAAGACTCCAACACTTCAAAAGCAAAAACTATGCCTAGCAATGCAAATAATATTGCATTACGCAGTACCAATTTGGCACAGAGTATTATTAATTAATATACGCAAGATATAATTAGTAAAACGTCAAAGAATCGGGGCACTGTGAGTGTACGGTGCATACCACACAGCAGCCTCAACAGAAGCTTTAGTTTTTATAGGAGGTTTAATTTCAAACAGGTAACTAATTTTGGAAAGGGCTTGAATCTATGGAAAAAGAAAGAAAAAGCAACAAAAAGTTAAAGTGAAATAAAATACTAAGTCGGCAAAAATACACTTACAAAGGCAACTACAATTTCAAACAAATACGTAAGCAATATACGCAAAATGAGAGAAGATAATGAAGAGGAACTAGACTTTAACAACATTAAAAGACTGTAGAAGACCATAACCATCGAACTCTCCTGTGAGAGATTACCGAACAGTAGTGCCAGAAAAGTAACTCTCACAAAAAGGAATGGAAGAAAAAGTATAGTTCAGTAGGCATCTGGAAAAAAATTAAAGATAGATATAAATTTGCTATTTGTATGTTTAAAAAACTTTGGGTCTGTGTTACTTTTTAAATAAATTTATAAACTCAGAGTCTACAATCTCAATATAAAGTTGGCCGTTCAAGATTAAATGCGATAAATTGTTGTTTGAGAAATTTTCATTTCCATTAATTTCAATGAATATTTTGGCTCATTTCTGTTTTGGCGGCATCTTCGGTTATCGCAAATTTCGATTAACTAATACGTTGGTCATTAAATACTTCCATGACCATCCTGAAAGCGCATATACCGCTCTTGAATTCTGCTACGAGATAGCACTCATCACCATGAACTTGTTCCATCAATTGAAACGTGTCGGTAATAGTTTTGCCAAGTTTGAAACAAAACAATGTTGGGTCTTTGTTTGATATTCATTTTTGCACCGTGCAACAAATACACTTGGCTTCTGCACGTCCATTTGTCATGCTCGTTTGACAAAATGTCAGTGAAGATTGTACCATTACAACCTAGACAGCCATCAATGTGTGACACCGTGCATTTGCATTTCCAATGCTCCACCCGAAGGTACTACATTGGCCAGGAGGCGAGTTTTATGTTGCCTGGAAATTTAGAATTTTGCTGAACCCTTGCTGTTCCAGGCAAGGTAGGGATCTTTAACGTGCGTGACAACACTCACACGCGGGACCTCAATTTAACCTCTCATCCAAACGAGGGCGTAATTTTTGTGAAAAGTGCTCACTTGCCATTTTTCAAGCAGTCGGCCGTGTCGGGATTCGAACCCAGGACCTTGGGATCCGTAGTCTTACACATATTACATTGATCCACGGCGACGCCCAATGTGTAACACCACTGGATGGCGCTATATTGAAATAGTCCTATTTACCTTGGAACGCAACTTGTGTGTGAAAATCTGCAGATTATTCTGTAGGTAACTAAAAAAGTTCGTTCAATTTTTCTTATGCAGACTGCCATGAATATTTTTTATTTAGTTATTGATAGCACTTGTTTGTATACTGCCATTTACTTTCATATGAATCCCTTTTTCATTGTATTCATACAAATTTCGCAGCAATTATTTAATTTCTATTGAAAAATACTTTAAAATGATCATGAGCAAAACGTTAATTCGAAGTACAAACTTGGTAATAAAGCGGCCGAGACCGTGCGAAAAATATGTACCGCATTCGAAGATGAAGCTGTAAGTAATCGGATAGCACAGAGGTGATTTAAGAAATTTTCCTCGTGAAATTTCAGCTTGATCAATGAAGCACGCTCTTGAAAACCGAACATCAGCGACAACGAGAATCTAAAAGAAGTTGTGGAAGCAAATTCCAGTCCAAAGTGCTTAAAGCTTGCAGAAAACTTCAGCGCGAGTGATGAAGTCATTCAGTTGCACCTTCACCAGCTATGGAGGACGTGGGAGTTCAATCAAATTGGTTCCAAATGGATTGCCAGATGATAACAAATTAAGCTGCATTACCATTTGGTCGGATTTCTTATGCTATCTAAAATGAACCTCTTCTTGATCGGTTGTGAACTTGCGATGAAAAGTGGATATTGTACTCCAATTCTAAGCGATCTCATTGTTGGTTTTCACCAACTGATCCAATACCACACACTCGAATTTCTTGCACCTAAAAAAGACTTTATAATTGCTGGACAGCAGTCGAAATTGTCCATTATGCGGGCCAAACTATCACTGCTGTGGTATATTGTAATCAGCTTCAGCGAGTACAAGCAACACTCGTCCAGATACAGCCTTCTTTGATCAATCGAATGAAAGTGCTATTCTTACAGAACAACGCTAAACCTATTGTCAACCGGTCATTCGCTATACTATATTGCGGGCATTTGATATACTATTGCGCAATAGTTAAAGCCGCGTAATTCCTATGACACGTATCACCACGTTTTAAGTATTGTACAATAGACAAATTTTCAAGCACATATAAAATCGAATTTCCGACACAATATAGGTAAAACGGTTACTCACTTGTATGGTATTTTGTAGCTAAATCTCAGGATCCATAATGTTTTGTGGGTAGGTTACACCATTGCTCAGTCAAGTTGCCAATCCGTTCTAAACTCTTTGCTAGAGGAACGATAAGGAACAACCAAGTAGAGGTACACAAAGGTAAGGTAAGGAACCAACGCCCCTAAAAAGAAAAAAAACACACTCCCGCCACAGATAGATGTTCTTGGCTTCAGGTCTCGTCGCTTAATGGCGTCTTGTCACACTACCCGCACCTGTGCATCCTTTTGCGCAAACGCATCTGTCCGGAATGACGGAAATTGACAAGTTTACTTAAAAATATTCGCGGGAATTTATTTACAACTTATAACCAACCCTAAGGCATGCACATTGCCAATTTTGGCATGTAACAACCTTCATACTGCAATAGTGACCCAGGAAAAATTTCTGAACTTGGTTGGAAAACGTTACCACACCCTCCTTATTCTCGGGACATTTCGCCAGGCAATTACCACCTGTTTCTATCTCTTGACAATTGTATGAAGCATAGGCAGTTCAAAATTCGAGTTGATGTTATAAATGTAATTCGTCAGTTTTTTTTTTATTCCAAGCCGTAAATTTCTATACCGATCCCAAAAACTGGTGTTACATTGGCAGAAGGTCATTGAATGTGATGGCGATTTTATTTGGTGTTTTATTTTCGGAAGGCACGTGATTTGAAAAACCCTGCGCGAGGCGGAATCATTTTAATAATTAAAATAAAAATTGAAACTAGAAAACATTGATTGCTAACACAACCAGTGTTGCCAGAGCAATAAATGCCGAGCAACCAAAGGATGCTTTTACCAATAGTTTTTATTGCCTTCTAAATAAAAATGATGCGAACTCTTTGTTAGATGTGATACCTTCTTTAAAAAAAGTTTTATTTGAGTATCTGAGTTATAAACGATAATGTATAAAAGGATATGTAGTAATTACGTGAGGTTTTTCTTTGACTTAGGCTTTCCCGTTTTTAAAAAACTTCCAATCTATATAACAAAATAATAATGTGTTTATTCTATCTATTTTCTACAGGTTCCAGGTAAAGAAGTAAAGCGAGAATGACAATGGCATTTACATACATACTGCGATCAGCTGAGGATGTTCACTGTTGCCATTGAAAATATTTACATAACAAGAAACTGTGACCTAAAATTATTTACCGTTGAAAATAAGTAAACGCTTTGATAGTATTTGATGGTCTGGATTTATTTCACGAATTCATGCATTTCTAGATACTGCTAACGTAAACTGAGTTCTAAACAGTATGTTTTTACGCAATAAATGGGTTATTCGTAACGATGTATTAAAATTATAATGCTAGCAGGTTGTGTTTGTGTGTGCGTGTGCGTGTGCATTTGTGTCATACTATAGGATGCTGAATCTTGACGTTCAAGTTTATTTGAACCTATTACGCACATGATGTCATCCGTTATCCGATAATGCCCTGAATAATAGTGTATTATTGGTTTATAATAAATTTTTATATTTTTCATCAAAAATCGAACGAACTTTTTTGGGTATCGAATACTTCAAGTCTGTAAAATACGTGACTATAAATAGTCAATAACTGTGCGCATTGTACCCTAAAATTTTCTATTTTCTGTGTAATATTTAAAAAAGAAAACAGCTAGCTTCTGTGAACTCTTCATATGATACCATTACCGCCGGGCATTAGACATTTATTACTAGATGACGCCACCATTGGAGATGTTCAACCATTAAAATTAACTTATTCGATCGATATCTTGAGACTACATATTTTATAAAGTTTATTTGTATATTTTATACTAATATCGTTTTATTTGCTTTCAGTTTGCATTGGAACTAATGGACGATGGTCAGTACCTTCTAATCGCGAGCATCACTACCGAAACCTGAAAAACCGCTTCACGAACTGTACTTACGTAGATGGCAATTTAGAATTAACATGGATTCAAGATACAAATTTAGATTTGAGTTTTCTACAATTTATTAGAGAAGTTACCGGTTATGTTCTCATATCACACGTTGATCTCAGAAGGGTAGTACTACCTCGACTACAAATTATCCGCGGAAGGACTTTATTTAAAATGACCAACTACGATGACGAATTTGCACTAATAGTAACAACCTCTAAAATGTTTTCGTTAGAATTACCGGCACTTCGCGATGTTTTAAGTGGGAGTATTGGACTTTTCAGTAATTACAACCTGTGTCACGTAAAGACGATTAATTGGAAAGAAATAATTTCAGATATCAACGCTCACTATATTTATAACTACAATTTTTCATCTCCAGAACGCGAATGCCCACCATGTCATAAAAATTGTGTTTCTGGTTGCTGGGGCGAAGGTGAAGAAAACTGTCAGAAGTTTTCAAAAGAAAACTGTAGTCCACAATGTTATCAAGGGAGATGTTTCGGTCCTAATCCTCGTGAGTGCTGTCATCTATTTTGTGCGGGTGGGTGTATAGGTCCGAAACAAAGCGATTGTATAGCATGCAAGAATTTTTACGACGATGGAGTTTGCACGCAAGAATGTCCACCCATGCAAATCTACAACCCTATAACGTATTCTTGGGAATCAAATCCACATGGCAAATACGCGTATGGTGCAACCTGCGTTAAAAATTGTCCAGAACATTTGCTTAAAGACAATGGTGCATGCGTTAGAGCGTGTCCGTCTAATAAAAAAGCAGTAAATGGCGAATGCGAGCCGTGTACCGGTCCGTGCCCTAAATCATGTAATGGTGATGTACAAATTAACTCAGGAAATATAGATAGTTTTAAGGGTTGTACTATAATAGAAGGGTATATACATATCTTAGAAAATGCGTTTACTGGTTATCAGCATTTCTTTCCGAATTTAACATTTGGCGAACGTTATCCGCCTATGCATCCCGACCGTTTGGAAGCTTTTAGTACACTAAAGGAAATAACCGGATTTGTAGACATTCAAGCTTATCATGAAGATTTTAAAAACTTATCGTATTTTCGAAATTTAGAAGTTATCGGTGGTAGGACATTACATGATTATTTTTCATCTTTGTATATTGTGAAAACTTCGTTACAATCGTTGATGCTTAGTTCGCTGAAGCGTATCAATTCCGGTACTGTTGCAATTTTAGAAAATAAACATTTGTGCTTTGCTGATAGCATCAATTGGAACATACTACGTAAAAGTACAGAACATAGATCACTTCTACACAACAACAGTAATCCAGATAATTGTACAGCAGTTGGATTAGTTTGTGATCAACAATGTAGTAAGGAAGGTTGTTGGGGATCTGGTCCTGAACAGTGCTTATCATGTTCACATTATCGATTAGGCAATATGTGCCTTCAGAATTGCAGCGTCATTGCAGGGTAAGTTTAATATTTTTAATTGTTATATTAGTTCCATTTTCCTGTCGTTAGAGTTTTCTTTAAGTACTAATTTAAACGTACCTGTTTTCGATTCCCAGGCACTAAATTTCTATAGAAGAGGTATGCACTATTGATCTGTATATTTGAAATTATTTAAACTGAAGACCCTTCATGTAATACCAAGATGGATAATGCAAGTAAATAACTCAAAATTATACGGGAAGGAAAAGTGATAAGCCATTGCGGCATAAGTCGATTTTTGAAACAATTTCATCTTCTTTTCCTTCTTTATCCATTTTATGCAATTTTCCTATCTACAGTATTACTATTCAAAACCCGTAACCTGATGTCTAGTTATACCAGGTGAGTTTTTTAAAGAGTGTGGCTTTCTTTCTATACCACACTACAATGGAAACACAGAATAACACTGGGTGCTACTTGAATCTGAATTTAAGCTCTTCCGCCCACACACGTTATTATAAGTTTTGTACTATAACGAGAACTCTATGTGCAATAACAATTTTTTTAGCGTCTAAAAACCCACGCAATAATTTGTTTTTCGAGCTTCGATTAACAGTACAAGTATAATCTTCTTAACACTACAATGCTAATCTATTTAATTAACTTATACCAACGTACTATGATTAATTTATATCATCACTACAATAATTTATATCGATTTCTACAATAATTTATCTCAAATAGGGTACTTATTTATACCACTATTTTATATCACATCACGACTTTCAAAGCTTTAATTGGGGCTTAACTTTCCAACTAACATCATGATTTATTATAATCGAAGCTGCAATTAGAACTCACTTCCATTAACTAGGCCCGCAAATTTATATACATTTTGATTGTTTTCGGAGATTCAAGTACCTACAGAAATTGTGAAAATCGCCTTCTGTAGATTTCCTACTAAACCTCTAAATATCATCTCGAATGTTATTGTGGTTTTTAAATGCAAAGTATTGTACTCGTCAATCAAAATTTATCTGAAAGGTGTAACGCTGGTGGTGGCTGTATTCAATCGATTCGTTATGTTGTAATCTAATCACAGGTAGACCAAGCGGCGCTGAAGTACAATAGTTTTAACCTGAGTACTTACCTGGAAATTTTTACAGTATAATAAAAAATTAAAGCACACGAAACTTCTGCAACGAAGTTCTCATGCTAGGTTCGGCCTGTTTGCTTAGCAGTAACGAGTAGTTGGTTGCAAGATATTTGTATTTTTAATTTTTTCAATCAAGTTACCAAATAAAACGGTTGCCTACAGTAAATTATATTTTATTCAACACCACATTCATACCACCAATATATATATATATATATATATATATATATATATATATATATTATAGAGAGAGAGAGAGAGAGAGAGAATAATCCACATTTGGAATGCAATGAATGCTTAATATATATTAATAGTTATTAAGATGAAATGAAAACCCAACTTTGTATTTAAAGTTGAATTACCATTTCAAATCGAACTAGTAATTGAAAACCACTAAAAAACCTGCTGTAGCCGTTCTTTTAGTGGTTTTCAATTAGTAGTTCGATTTGAAATGCTAATTCAACTTTAAATACAAAGTTGGGTTTTCATTTCATCTTAATAATATATATATATATATATATATATATATATATATATATACAATTGAGAAATCTTTTCTCCATTAGGAATAATAGATACATAAATATATATATATATATATATATATATATATATATATATATATATAACTGTAACTAATTCGAGCCCCACCTTTGGGCGTCAAATCCATAATTCTGCAATCTTCGGTTCTGATGAAGTCCCACATTCATGGGCGCTAAAATGCTCCATTCCCATTGATACTGTTTATATCTAAGAAAAAACTTAAAATATCTTTGATTCGCAATGAAGCATGCCACGGCTACTCAGCCACCTTCTGTGAATAAAACTAACTACTCAAAAAAAATTCTGCTCTGGTAAATCTCTTAACTTTATTAACATACTTGTCGAACAATACACTCCAAGCTCAACATAAAATTCTCATCCACTCATTCTTAATACATTATGTACATCACCTTTTTTAAAATAACATTTTTAAAATACATTTTTAGCTTTCTAATTAACCCACATAAAAATTTTCAATTCTATTATCATAAAAGTAACAGGACTTTATCAAATTCCTTACTCTACCTCCAGTTTAATACGGGCTCATAGTAAAACCTTAGTCCTTTGGGCTAGTATTCGCACATTAATCCCCCAAAAAGTCCCGTGTAACTTGTGCATATGTCAAATATTATAATTCTTATAAATTGCCACATAAAATACAGTAGAATAATACTACAAATAAAGTTCAATCTGTAACTCTTCCCTAATTTGTCTTTTAGTTCATATCCTTGTACCACAATGCTCAAAACACCAGTTTATACACAAATGCAAACAAAAAAAAACCAAAAGTTACCTGGAGTTAATCACTGCACACTGGCCTACCATCATACCATCAATGACTGCTGCCTTGAGGAACGCCTCCAATCTGGATTACAACACCCAGGACTGCAAACTGCTACCATATCAGCATGAAGTCATCTAATCTACCACGTCCATTGTATAAAGCTCAGTCTCAAGTTTCTTCTATAAATTGTTGTTAATTTAACTCAAATCAACCAAACAGACGTTTACTTCATTTCCAAAATTGTTATATCTGGCACACTTAGTGCAAACGAAAATATAATAGGCTGTACTTATATACACTAAATTTGTTTCAACTTGCAATAGAAGTACTTTTTCTTGGAGCCGTCAGCTGGTAGTACGTTAAGCGTAGTCTGCTTGTCGAAAAACTAACTGCGAGTAAGAGCTTTATGCTATTCGAACTATGACATCTAAGAGATCTTAGAGAGCGAAGATATCTAAGAGAGCTCTACCATCATCCGTTGGGGCTTATATAGTCTTCTTCTGCCCCTCTAAAGGTTCTAAATTTCGGCAATTTTCAACAATACATACAAACAACTTCTAACCGTTCACAATTCCTCATAGTTTTCTACCCAAACACCAACTGCCACCGAAATCCTGGAATTTGCACGATACAAACAAAACATTTTCTTCGTATTCTTTTAACCGTCAATAAATTCTCTGTACCCGTCCTAACTGACCACACTTTTCAAAACATTTCTTTGAATTTAAACAATCTCACTCTAAAATCTCATGTATATTTTCTTTAATTGTCCAGTTTAAGCTACGCTCCTAATGCAACATATTCTATCTGTTCTTTTTAATCTTTCTCGGGAATAAAACCACTTATATTTGTTAAAATGATCTTTATTTACGTTTCGATCCATGACCTAGGGTCGTTGTCAACACAAAAATTTTAAGTTTGACATTTATGACACAAATTGAAGGTGACTTTGATTTATTAATTTTTGATTTGAATGTATTCAAATCAAAAATTTAATAAATCAAAATCACCTTCAATTGAATGTATTCAAATCAATTATTAATAAATCAAAGTCATCTTCAATTTGTGTCATAAATGTCAAACTTAAATTTTTTTATTAATTTGACAACGATCTTAGGTCATGGATCGAAACGTAAAAAAGATCATTTTAACAAATATGTGGTTTTATTCCTAAGAAAGATTAAAAAGAATAGTTGACAAACCACAACAAACATACAGGGAATATTTCATCTGTCTCCCTTTAACATACGTACTAAAATTTTCTATCTCCTATTTCCTACTCATTCCATTTTGTGTGTTCCTACCACGAGTTATATCTTTTTCACTCTTAACATGCATTCTAAATCAACTATCCTTCTTACTTTCTGCCTTCCCTATTGTCAACGTTCAATCTAACTCTATCTCCCTTATCCTCATGCCATCTAATAATCTCTTTGTTTTTTGCTTGTACGTTCCATCTGTAACCTATCTACCATTTCCCCACTCAAAACAACCTTCAAACTATGTCTATGTTAATACGTGGTATTTCTATCCTACTTTTATCCATTCTAACATAATAACCCTTCCTTGTTTTGTTGTTGACGACCTGCAAAAATAACGCTCTCCAACTAAATATACTCTCTCTAAACAATGTCCTAACTATGCACATTTCACTTCTACATATTCTACCTGATATTCTTTCTTTGTCTCTCTGTCTTCACCTCAAATCAACTAACACTTAACACGTGATATCTTTATCTTACTTATACTCATTCTAACAAAACAACCCTTCCTTGTTCATTTGTTTGCACGTTTTGTTGTATAACCGACCCTCACTCTATTTCAGTTTTATATCTTTTTAACAAGTCTATAAATCTATTTAATTGACAGCTTCGATCAACAACTCTTAGAATTCGTTTATTATTTGCACACCTTATCTGCCTTTTTATAACGTTACTTGGAAACCCTGCGACGGTTTCACTTGTTGCATCAAAACACTTTCACTACTTCACATAACAGCCACTTAACTGTTGTAAACAATACGCCTAAACTCTTTGCTATAATTACATCCTAAAGTTAACTATGAAATTAAAAATGCTAAAACTTTATCTTTATGCTCCACCCTTATACACGATGATGGTTAAATACGTTTCTTATTTATAATATGACTTTTGAAAAGCTATGTTACACACCCGCTATACCTTATGAATATTTACATTATAACACACGCTATCTTACCCACGAACTGTTTATAATGAAAGGATTATGCTAAATTACATTATAACACACGCTAAATTATTTTGAAATATTACAGTACTCCTTATTAATTTCTATGCTAGAGATTTGAAAAGCGTTTCAAATTGTAGATGGTTTTTTCCACATGCCGAATCACTAAATAAATTATCAAATGAATTACTAATGTCGTTTTAACACTCAAATATCACAGAACATTCCCCCTTTTTGAATACAAATGACAACCATTTTTTGGATTTCTATTTGGGTTCAAATATATCCCTAAATTACTATCTATACTTGTATGTACAATTATGATTTACCCTTATATTTCTACAACTATCTATTATTTCTTATCATTACTATTTCGACCTATTATTACTAACTATTATTTACACCATCAACTATTATATACACCTATTCCCTACTTGAATCTGACCCTGTATCCTTCTTCATTTCCTAACCTCCTGTTTATAAGGAAATACTAAACTAATGTGGAACTTTGCACGCACTAGCTGAGTGTCTCCACATCGCATAGCATATACGTGCATTCTCCTACTACCTCACTAATTTCGAAAGGACCAGGGTAAATGCAGTTTTACACATGTCATCTGCTCCCTTTTTCCCACTCTCAAACTCTTACCTACCACTAAGTCCCCAACCTTGAATCTTATTCTCTTGCTAATTCTTTCATTCATCTTCTTATATAAAATCTACTTATAGCTTGCGGCCCTATGCTGCTTCAGAGAAACCTCGTTCTATGATGAGGCAGAAGATTAAACTCATCAGATCCAGTGATGAAATTCACTAGCTGATGTTAAATGATATGAGAGTGTGTACTCATGACCATAGTTATTTTGGGTTGTAGTTCTCCTAAACGGTGCTAATACTGGTGGTAGTTCGTCGAACCAGTGCTCCATGTAAATTTCTAGAATGGATAAAGTTTTCAGATTACTTACTCATCAGCCATTCTGAAACGAAACACGAATCTACATTACATGGGATTTATGGTTCAGCATACACCATTCTACCAAAGACGATTATTACGTTCTTTAACTTCTTAACCCGAAACTGAACATGGTAACACGCAGCTGCTATATATCTGACTCTAAGCCTCAATCATGGAATACAGACAACCCGAATTACTTAAACCATCTATCTTGATCGAAGCATGTAGGTAAAAGAAACCGAGAAGAAAGTCCCATCAATGATCTAACCTCTCAGTCCCTTTCAGAATTCCACCTAAAATTTCTAGTTGCGTAAGAGTTAATATACAATTACTTGGTGCAGTGAAATAGGTATCTTAGTAAGTTGGGAATGCAAAAATAAAGGAAAATTCAGGAACTTAAGAACTGGTCCCGAAGGTCATGTAAAGATTAAGAATTGGTATATGAGTAACGGGCACAGAAGAAAAAAAGAAAAAAATGTAAAGAAAATAGTTCAGAGAGAAGGCAGCTGTTGATGGGAAACTGCCCAGCTCTGCCTAACAGCTCATGGTGAGTGGCAAGGGCTGGAAAGAAAGCAAGAAACCATAAAAACTAATTATTAAGGAGGCGACAGGGATTACGGGCACAGAAGAAAAAAGAAAAATGTAAACAAAATAGTTCAGACAGGAAGGCAGCGGTTGATGGGAAAACTGTCCAGTGCTGCCTAACAGCTCATGGTGAGTGGCAAGGGCTGGAAAAGCAAGAAACCATAAAAACTAATTACTGAGGCGGCGCCAGGGATTATCAATGCACAGCAGTTGGTTTTGGGATTCCACTATGGGGATGATAACCCTACATATCGCTTGAAGGAAAAATAAAACACAAAAAAAAAAGGGGGAACAGTAATAGATACCTAGAAAGAACCAACTTCTGCAGCAAACTATGACCATCTGTCATAAAATAATATACTTCAGACCAATACAATTCATTACTGTATTAATGCTAATGAGATCAAATGAAATAAAATATCACATTAAACATGTACGTAAAATCCGATAATTATTTTGCTCACAAAACTTGCAAGTTAATAACTAGGAGTATAGTTCAATTTGATTAAAAGGCATAATATCACCTGATTTGATTTTATACAGTATGCTATAATTTTTTTTTATAAAAATTGACAAGTATCTTCACATGCAATAAAAGTAATCACACAAGTGGTAGTGTATACTATGCCAGAAAATATTCATTAGAAACAAAAATATTTTACAGCTAAAGTAACATATTTTTGATTTTGTGGAACAACAAACCAAAACAGGTAAGCTACCCTAATGTACAAAACATGTAAATACACTTAACTAATTGTTATAAACACCACATTTAATACAAAATTTATAATAACGTTACAGTTAAAGTTTAAGCATCAACAAAATATTATAAATATCTAGTTTTGACAATTACAATTATTTTGACTTACCTCTACTAATCAGGTATGAAAAAATTTAAGTTAGAGGGTGTGGCTCTAGATTGATCTGTGGTATCAAAAATATGTTTTGTATGACGATTAGTCAAGCAACCTTCTCCAAACAATACCAACAGTCACGAGCACTCTACGGCCTGATGTTAATCACTTATTCCAGATTGAAGATATCAATACATAAACGAACAGCATCATTATCTATCTTCCAAATCCAACAAGCGGTAGACTGTGAATAGGAAAAGGAAAGAAGGTCGTTCTGGCAATCCCTCTAATAAGTAGTACAAATAAGAACAACTTTTAATTGATAGAAAACTAGCTACAAAAGCACTTCTTGCGTTTTTAAGTTATGAAGCATTGGTGTAACTCAAAACACAATAAATACAATAATAGTATTCTAAACTAACTACTTTGAATTTCCCACAGTGATAGAACCGGATGGCTGTATCAGGTATTGATGTAAACACAAAGAACACGAACCAAATTGTGGTCTTAAGCAAGTATGTCGAATATGGCTAGAAAAATATGTCTCTCTTAATGCATGTAGGTTTCAGAAAGGGAGGCTATGAAAGAACACATATTGCAAATATCTGTAATATGGAAATTTACATGTTACATAGTTAGTTAATCACCTTGTGTGAACTAAAACATGAGTAAAATCATAGTGCTTTTAGTAATTTTTGGGTCCTCCCGTTATACTCTGGTTATCTTTGTAGTACAATTTAAAACAAAAACAATGTTGACAATATTGTCACCAGGCACAAACTTCTTGTGTACAATGCCTCTAATATTGAGAAGGCGATGAATATGAATTATATTTTTGATTTTGTCAGTCATACTTCTGAATCACCAGTTTTTTTATTATTGCGTGTATACTACTTTCTTGTAATAATCTAATTTTGGAATCACAATGTTTGATCACCTGCAACAATTTTTGGAGTAATAATTTGTTACATTTTCTATGTTTTTTCGTTCATCTTTCTGTCATTGTCACGGAAAAAAAGGTATTGTGCATTTCTTTCAGGTTGGTGATGAAGTATAGTGCTCCGGCAGCTGAGTCGGTCAGTATGGAATACTAACTAACTAGCAGAAAGATTACATCTTCTTCTGTCATTTAAGACAAGTTTCTACATGTATTAATGCTGTTCTTTGTACTCTAAACTACCCTTGTTAGAACAAAAATTTGTATATAATTTTTTTATTTTAGACAATATTATAATCTGTGTTACAAAGATTTACTAATTTTAGCAATCATTCAATACTAAACTACTATCAATTAGCAAAATACCAAATATTTTTTGATAGATATGCTCATGGAAAGGCAATCAATTAAATTGTATTCATTTCATAGCAACCATGCTTAGGTTAAAAGTAAATTCTGTCATTTGTCTGTTGCATCACAATTCTGTTAACAAATCAAGAAACTCAAATCAATTTGCAAGTCTATTTCTAAACACAGACAGATTGTAATTTGTTAGCCAAATAAATTTTTACTGTTAAATGGTGATATTAACTATTATACTATTAGCTAACAGAAGCTGATAAATAAATAAATAATCCGTTTCGGAGTATTATTACAGGTAAAATGATTGTTTAATTAATAAATATTGATTTGCCCTGAAGGGGCAATATAGGGATGGCATGGGCTAACTGCAGTGGTGTGGAAGTGGGTTCCTGTGGAACAATTATAAAACCAAATTAAACAAATTCGAAATAAAAATAATAAAGGATTAAAAATAAGTAAAACGGCTGAAATATAAAAAACTACGTTATACTACCCACTTACCCCGAAAGATTTTTCTATTTTAGACAAAATCGATGGGCGCCTACTGCCTCTCGCAGCAGTTTCTTTTGATATTATTCTCTATATAGGAAGGCGGTTATTCTGCATAAGCCTCTTTTGCTTTGGTATTCTAAATTCTGTCATATAATTAACGAAATTCTCGCAATCAAGGCCTCCCTCAAATTTGATTGCATCATTGGGGTAGCTGGATATCTTTTATAATTGTGTCTATGTACCTAGTTTTTAAATAAATTTAAATAAGAATTCAATCAAAACTTAAGTTGTATTAACATAAACAATTTCAACAACAAATTACATAATATACTTTCCGTAAAAAAACAATTTCTTAACCTCAAAGTTTGGCCAGATACTGCTAAAAGAAAAAATCCTAAAACCTAATCCATCACAAAGCCATTTATCCTCTGCATTTCTCCTGTTTTCAATATGAACTTGCACGACATTTAGAAATCCCTATTATGTGAAATACCTTCAGTAACAAACATAGCAAACATTATATGATTTCATTGTCCATTCCAAAATACTAATTTTTTATGCTTCAACTAATACTAAATTTTACCAATGAAACTTTTATTTTACAATCAATATACACAATTCCCTTGCTAATTAATCCAACCGAATAATTATTTTCATTTGATTAATTTTGTATTACGTAAATACAAACAATAGATATTTCAGTTCACAAATGCATAATTAATAATTCTTAAACATTGGAAGTCATTCTACTCACTGTGTAGTTTCAGGGTATGCAATAACACCAATGTTTGCTGGCAACTATTTCTGTAATTATCCAAATCCAGAAAACTCCATTGGCTTAACACGCCACAAAATTCCAATTTAATGAAGGAATGAACTCATCAAGACTTAACCTCTTTTAAACAGTTGTCACGACATTGTACTCGCGTCCCGCAGGATTGTGAAACTACCCTGCATCTACCAGCGTATTTCACTTTTATGTCGAACGCCGCCTATTTCCCAGCAGGAATGTAATCAAATTTTTTTTGGAGTTCTGTAGTTCCAATTGTAATCAAATTTTTCTTGGAGTGATGTACTTTCAGCTTCACCTTTAAATTAACATTATATCAACAACCAATCTGTAATCAAATTTTTCTTGGAGTTCTGTACTTTCAACTTCACTTTTAAATTGACATTATATCAACAACCAACCTTGCAGTTCCGTCTACCTTACCACTGGCTTATTACTGGTTTGCAAATAATTAATTATTCATTCTCCATTGGATGTCTAACTACGGTATTTTTTTCTGCACTCTGTCTTATGATCAGTCTGGAAATTTTTGTCATGGTTTTCCTATCAAGTTTTTGAAAGGAAACCCGGGAAAGTACTTGCGTTGTCATGTGATTTGCTTAGGTGAACATTTGTTTTCTTCTGTTTCGCACTATAAAATGAATGCACTGTAATATATTGTATGAAATGATTAACTCATATCTGCAATCTAATATCCGTTCATTTCACTACTTAAATGTCTGGATTTTTGTGGTAATTGCAACTATGTATATTAAAACTATGTATCATTGCATTGAATTTATTTAACTAAAATTTATAAATACTCTATTTGAGATAGATATAATTAAATTCACTGTTATTTCATATTCTATAGCTTTCTTAAAAAGTGAATAATTTTGCTCTGAAAGTTTTACAGTTATAAATATTTTTTGCACTTTTGTGGTTTAAATTAATTAACGACTCCAAGTTCGGTTCTAATTTGTATTTAACCGAGATAAAATGATGTTTTTGTGGTTTCAAATAAATCTACTAATTTCACGGCACTACTATATATGAAATCAGAATCTACAATTTATATCAAGATGAATTTTGTCCGTTTTAGATTACTTTTCCTTGCCACTTTAATTTTTATAACTAGAGTAATGTGCCCACGTTACAATTTCTTGGACAGGTCTTGTGCATGTCTCTTTATAAAATACAAATAGTAATAAGTTAAAATTCAATAAAACATATTATTTCTCTAATAAATACTTTGTTTTCAGGTTGTATCGTGCTTCTGATGGTATATGTGAACATTGTCATGAACAGTGTGGTTCGTCCTGTACTGGTCCAGGGCCTGAGCACTGTACAACATGCAAACGTATTCGAGATGGGCCATATTGTGTATCAAGATGTCCAATTTCCAAATACGAAGAGAGAGGGGAATGCAGGCATTGTCATCCCAATTGTGTTGATGGTTGTACTGGACCAAAAAATACTGTTGGAGCTGGTGGTTGCAACTCATGTGAAAAAGCTATTATGAATGAAAATGCTACTTTTAATATTTGTTTACATAAAAACGATTCTTGTCCTGATGGATATTTTTATGAATGGGTTGGTCGACCTCAAGAGCAAGAGAATTTAAAACCTTTGGCAGGAAAAGCCATTTGTCGCAAATGCCACCCTCGTTGTAAAAAATGCACTGGATATGGTTTCCATGAATTAATATGTCAGCAATGCACAAATTATAAAAAAGGGGAACAGTGTGAAGATGAGTGCCCGGTAGATCATTACCCCGATGATGAAAACCACGAATGCATTCCTTGCAATCAAGAATGTAGAGGGTGTTATGGTGTGGGACCCCAAAGTTGCTATAACTGTTTACACTATAGAGTATATTCTGATAGCATTTCTGGTGAAAATGAAACATTTACGTGTGTTGCAAATTGTCCTCCAGAAACCCCACATAAAATATTTTCACCAGAAAGTGATGCATACTGCTCTTCAGAATACATTCCACCAATGCAGAGTTCGTTAGAATCATCATACAGTTCTATTATATATGGATGCTCAATTGGAGGAGTAGCACTAGTTCTTATAATTGTAGCTGGTGTAATGTATTACTATTGTAGGAAACAGAAGTTGAAGGAAAATGCATTAAAAATGACCATGGCTTTAACAGGTTTGGAAGATGAACTACTTAGACCAACAAATGTGCAACCTAACTTCATAAAACTTCGAATTATCAAAGAAGCAGAAATGCGAAGGGGTGGTATATTAGGCTACGGTGCTTTCGGTACAGTTTATAAAGGTGTTTGGGTTCCTGAAGGTGAAAATGCCAAAATACCAGTTGCCATTAAAGTCTTAAGAGAGGGCACTGGTGCACATACAGGTAATGAATTTTTAAATGAAGCTTTTATAATGGCAACAGTAGATCATCCAAACCTCCTTCAGTTATTAGCAGTATGCATGACTTCACAGATTATGCTAGTTACGCAGTTAATGCCATTAGGCTGTTTACTTGATTTTGTTAGAAATAATCGTGATAGAGTTGGCTCAAAACTTTTATTAAGTTGGTGTACGCAAATAGCCAGAGGAATGGCTTACTTAGAAGAGAAACGACTAGTGCATCGTGACCTAGCTGCTCGTAATGTATTAGTACAAACACCTGCTTGTGTAAAAATTACTGACTTTGGTTTGGCAAAGTTATTAGACATAAATGAAGACGAGTATAAAGCTGCTGGTGGGAAAATGCCAATTAAATGGCTAGCACTGGAATGTATTCAACATCGCATCTTTACCCATAAATCGGATGCTTGGGCATTTGGAGTAACTGTTTGGGAATTACTCACATTTGGAGATAGGCCGTATGATGATATACCTGCAAGGGATGTACCAGAAATATTAGAAAAAGGCGAACGGTTACGACAACCTCCAATTTGCACCATAGATGTATATATGATTATGATTAAGTGTTGGATGTTAGATGCTGAAAGCAGACCTAGTTTTAAGGAATTGGCCGAAGACTTTGCCAAAATGACTCGTGATCCTGGGCGTTACCTGGTTATAGTTGGTGATAAGCATATGAGACTGCAAAGCTTTCCACATCAGGTAAGTTGTAATGTTTTCTAAGTATTTTGTTTCTTACAGAAATGACCAGTCATTTTATATGTTTGTACTCTTCATATGTTATTAATTTTCAGTTATTTTTAAACGTATATTTAAGGAGGTAATAATCCTTTAACCATTACAATATTTAGTTTGAACACTTATACTGTTCTGCTCTGGTATAGTAAAAATAGTTATTGACGAGTAAAGATTTTGGAATAATATTTTCATAATTTACTTAAAGCAAAAATAAAGTTGATATATTTTGTTGAAAGTTTAAAAACGCGGATTACTGGTGATGCTTACGATTTGGAGTAATTCATAAGCAAAACAGTTCATGTATATAGTGTGGATGTATTTATGTCTGAACGAATTAATGTTTTCTTATAGAAAAATTTGATTTAATATTTTCAAAATTTGTGCACTTATAAAATTGAAAGTGAAGTTTTAGTATATTTTATTCAAATAAATAGTCATCACCTAATTAACATTATTAGCACTCCAATTAGTAATCTTTGCAACACTTGCAAAGATAATAGATATTTTTATCAGAGAATTTTATTAAACAACAAATATTGTAAATAGTGGATATGCCAAGATTCAGAAACATTTTCATTCATTTTGAACTGTATTCTTCCCTTTGAAGTAAAAGGGTAGAACGAGTCTGTTCTTTTCGCGCGATTGAAGGTCGAGATATAGGGATTTCTTTTAGTTATTCCTGCAGTAGTCAACGAGAATGCAAGAGTGGGTATATACTTAAAAATACTTTATATAAAAGTATAAAAAACTTTACAATAACATTATAACATTAACCTTAACCCTGCATTCAGATATAAAACACCAGGGAAATAATATGCGTAAAACACTTACCCTAATGGTCCTTCATCGATGTGGCGCTACCAGTCTTTGGGGTGGGTTTTGTGTCCGCTTGCTGTGTTGCTGCTTCACTGGTCTGCATGTCGATATAATAAATGATGGGGGAACGAAAGTGTCCCGAGTTATGGCACATTTCCCACGTAAAATATCTACACCTCTTCAATCGAGGTTGACGCACTTTCATGCACTTTGTTGGGAACCAAGTTGTTTCAACATGAGAATCGTCATGTCAGCACACTCGGCGATCACAAAGATAAGTCAGTGTCAGATATACCCGTGTGAACCACAACTTGGTGTGGTTTTCAAGGCGTTAGTGGTATGATTATTGTCTGCGGGAATTTCCCCATGCAGAGTTCTAAACAAATTCCTTAAACTCTAATTAATAAAATACTACGTTGGAGCTTTTAAATAAGGCATAACAACCTAGGCACCACTGCGTCTGATTTAGACAATAAGG
Source organism: Platerodrilus igneus (assembly GCA_036346225.1). Lineage (NCBI taxonomy): Eukaryota > Metazoa > Arthropoda > Insecta > Coleoptera > Lycidae > Platerodrilus > Platerodrilus igneus. Next base: position 9,122,869 of record JARFIW010001159.1, read on the forward strand.
AAGGATGCTCTTGAATTTCATAAGATTCGATGTATAGTTTACGCTAAACCCTACTCCAAAATAACTACCTGAAATAAATCTTCATAGATCAATAATAATTATGATGATAACAGGAGCACATTTGTGTCCCAATAAATTTATCATTAACATCATAGTACTCAAAATTCTCTCAAGCATTCACCATTAAAAAGATTGCTTTTTGTTTAATCGATATATCTGAAATTAAATTATACTCTCTTGTGCTTGATTATTTTTACAAATTACAGAATGTGTATAAATCAACTACTTAAAATCTTTGTACTATTCAATTCATCACAAGTCTCCATTTTCATAATTTATTAAATTTGAGAGTATATTCAATACTCATACAAAAAATGTGTACATACATTATCCTTGACTGTTACCGAAATTCCTGAGCATTAACTAAATATGTATGACTTGCCTTCACAATAGTATTAATTGAAAATCAAAATATTAGCGCATTCATACTAGTCTAATCACAATCTTTGCATTACTAGAAGGTAACCTTTATTTAACATGAATAAGAACTAAATTTTCCTTCTTACAATAAAATAAAATAATAGAATTTCTGTCTTTGACAATCACATTTAACATTTCTCTTTTAATCATTGTAATTAATGGACCTACCTTTACTATATTACAAAATAAAAAAAATGGTGCTACTTCAACCATCAAAACATTTAATTTTTTTTTTAAATTTTATATCCACTATGCAAAATGCTCTGAATTCTCTACTAAGAGGAATTCTGCATGCATAACAGCAAAGTACTCATCAAATATTTAAAAGACAAATAACCACCGATTACTACTTGTCTCAGCTGCACAAACGTTTTCAAAACCTCTTTGATAATTTCTACCACAAACAGCTATTTGCCAAACCATTACTACAAGATGGACACCACACATGGCCGCATTGCTTATGAGAAATCATATTTTCTTATTTTGGTGGTTGAATTTTTATTTATGCAATATGAAAGAACTCCAAAATATTTATATATAAAAGACTGTTAATGAATATTTTCGTTAAAACATTTACTGACTAGGTCAACAATTGACGAAGCCACCATTTATAAATTTCCATCATAACTTATTAAGATTTGATAAAAAGGAGCCCTAGTATTACTACTAAAATATAACATAAAAATGACTATTATACTTTCCTTCAAGGACATCAGCTTATTTTCAATGGATGTCTAGGATGCACTTCATATTTTCAAATATGACAATTCTTAACTTCCATGTCTCTAAACACATGGTTGAGTTTAATCTGCCTACCACTTGTTTTACATCATCCAATTAAGGCAACGCACATGAATATTTATTACTTACAACTACACCTATAAATGTATAATTAAAACGTCATCACGTTTGGAATGTAGGAAGCACAACAATCAAACTCATGTGATACGGGTTGTATATATGAGGCATCAACCCCATATAATTTATTTATTTAGCTATACAATGCTCTAGGTTGTAGTATTTTGAATACTCTTCAATTTAGACTTGAATTTTTTAATAAACAAAATTGCCGTGTATTCTTAAAAGCAACAAAGAAAACCAGCAAAGAAAAGGCAAACTTCAGAGAGATGATAAAAAACCTATGTGCTGATGTCTTTCTGAAACACCATACCATCTTAATTGCCGTTTACAAGCTAAAGATGAAAAAAAGTAATGCTCTTAATGAAAGTGAAATTCTTTTTATTCTAATTTTGTGTAGTTCAAGAAGCAATTACAACCATAATGCAGAAATTCTACTAAAATCTACTTTTGAATAACAGAAGATGAGTAGGAGAATAAAAGTTAATGAGTTGGAATAACAAATTTGTTGCTAACAATTTGATGCACGTAAGAAAAATGAAAACAAGTTCCAAAAACAAATAAGAACCATTATGAAAGGAATCCGAACTAAAAATTAAAAACAAAAATTAGAACCCAAAAATGAACACCTCAGTACTAAAGCTTTTTGTACAAGTTTGAAATCCATGGAATTCCAAATTTTTCAAATGGGAATTTGCACTCAGGGCCGGCTCATGGCGTGTGCAAAAAGTTTGGCATGCAGAGACGCAGTATGACAAAGGTGCATAAGAGATGGTTAATTTTCATATAAAAATTAATTACTATTAATTTAGAAAAATTTGTGGGAAATAACAAACGAATATGTCGTTCGAACGATCGGGTGTAGGCACTTATAGACTTCTTTTTTGTATACCACATACAGAATACATGGATTCATTTTTGTTCAACACACTTTGTTGTTCTATAAATTTTATTTGAAAGTACCACATGGCATGTAACTCCGAAAGTTCTATCCCGCTCGACAGACGACAAAATACGCGTGCATAAAAGAAGCCACTGGGACTGTGCAAGACGAACGGTGGGCGGCGGCCAGACCGTCAGGCAGGCAATTGAGAATCGGACAGTGTGCAGTAAGCATTGTGTCGTTCGTGATTTACTTGCTAGTTGCAAATTATTACTTTTATTTTTGTCTGAAAGAAAATTAATTGTTTAAAATTTTTGTGTGATTTTAACTTGTTATAGAAGAAAAAATGAATCCTAATAGAAAATTATCTGGTTGGTAAAATAAACAAAAACGAGAAAAGAAACTGGTTGAACAACAAAAACAGCTAGAGCAAATTTATAGTTTTCTTCAAGGTAGCCAAAAGATAATTGTGTTATGCCTGTTGAACAATTGAATAGTACATTGCTTATACAAAGAGCAAACAGTGGTAATAGAATTACAGCAGGAATGTAGAGAAGTAAATATTAGGAAAGGGGTGAGGCTGCGATGTGTCCTATAAACGTTAATTTTTAACTTGTACATTGAAGAGGCAATGGATACTGTCAAATGCAAGAAGACAATTGGAGTTATTATGCCGGGACAAATGATTGGTATGCTTAGATTTGCAGATGATATAACAGTATTAGCAAATAGTAAGGAGGTTAGCAGCCTTAATGAAATGGAAACAGTTCTAACAGAGAGGCACCGTATGCAAATTACCAAAAACAAAACTAAAGTACTAGTGAATAAGGAAGGGGTAAATAAGTCAAAAACCAGAATACAAATAGGAAACAAGAACTTATAAGTGGTTAGGGATTTCTACTGCCTAGGAAGTCTAATAACGCAAGATGGAAAAATGCAAAAGATATAAAACAAAGATTAGCACAAGGATGTGCTGCATTTAACAAGAAAACACAACTACTATGTTCAAAGGTAACAAACATAGAATCTAAGAAAAGAATGCTGAAAGCATATATGTGGAACACAGTACTGTATGGCTGTGAAATGTGGACAGTAGGAGAAGCAGACAGGAAAAAGATAGAAGCCTTTGAAATGTAGTGCTACATATGTGTGATGAAAAATTGGACAAAGTTAAGAACAAAGAGATACTAGAAATAGTTGAGGAAGAAGAAATATGTGGAAAACATTTAAAAATATGAGAGATTTAATGATTGAACTCATACTAAGGTATGAGGGAATAGTATGGATTATATTAGAAGTAGAGAAAAGATATAATAAAGGATAGGTAGACCGATTAGACTACCGCACATAGGTAGTGAAAGATGTTGACTGTGGGAAATTCAGGGAAAGTGTAGGTTAGCACAGAATAGAAAGCAATGGAAGTATGCATCCAACCATACTAGGACTGAAGACCTAATGATGGTGATGATGACACGCAAGCAAATTATAGCAATGAATAAAAAATTTTAAATGAAGGTGTTTGATTAGAACCCAAAGACAAAGATAGTAGCTTGTTTTTCATATTATAGTTCGTGTGATTGTGATAAAATGTTTAATTGATTTTATTCATCAGACCTCCCTTATACCCATCTCAATCAACAAAAGCTGGTCAATAGCTCCAGTTCCTGATCTGTATGCTTTTCCACTGCATCCCAGGTATATCCAGCCAATGTTTAATAATGGATGGCGTCAAGTCCATATGTGGAACGACAACTCGGGCGGAATTGTTTAAAACTTCTGCCAACTACAGTACATCGGTTTCCAGTCATCAATCAGGATATCAATTCAAGTTTTGAATATTAAAGACGTTTCCTACGCTTTGAGCATGTTCATATTATTTGCAGGAGATTGCCTTATCCTATAATGTGTCGTAGAATTGCAACTGAATATATAATCAAATATTGTCAAATTTTCAAAAATCACCAGTGAAGTCATATGTATAAACACATTCACAAGTCAATACAAGGGGTGCTCGATATGTATCGGAAATAAGTAACAAGAACAAAACTTAAGGTGTGAAAACTTCTTTACGTTGGAACCAATTTTCATAGCATTTATTCCATTCTGATTGAGATATCTCCAAAACGTGGGTTTTGAACGTATCAACCGCCTCTTCTGGTGTCGAAAATCGTTGTCCATGCAGTTTGTTCTTCAAGTGTGGGAACAAAAAGAAATCATTAGGTGCCAAATCAGAACTATACGGGGGATAACCCAATGTTTTGAGTAATCAAATAGCCACTTGTTTGAGCCGATGTGTGAGAGCTCACATTGTCATGATGGAGAATGATTCAGCGTCGTCGGTTTATTTTTCTTATTTCACTGAAAACTTGTGGCAAACAAATGGTTTTATACCAAGCAGAATTAACTGTTCTACGATCCTCTAATGCAACGGTCGTGACATGTCCATTTATTCTGAAAAAATAAGCTACTATTTTTCTCCGAGTGCTTCAAGCACGAACAACTTTTGTTTGATTTCGTCCAACCTAGAAAACCCATTCAGTAGTCGACTGCTGTTTAGTTTCAGGTTCATATGAATAAATCCAAGATTCATCGTTTGATGCACCACAATCGTATTTTTTGAGTATTTCTTCGCACCAACCAACAGGAGTCTTTTTTTTAGCGATTGTCAAATTATGTGGGATTCAACACGCACATGGCTTTTTCACAGCTAAATGTTCATGTAATATCAAATGTATACTTGTCATACTAATGCCTAGGGATGCCTGAATCTCACGATAAGTCACATGATGATCTTGCATTATTAATTCGCGTACAGCATCGATGTTTTCTGGCACAACAGCCTATTTTGGACAGCCTTCTTTAAATCCATTCGCTAGCGAACTACGATCATAATTGAATTCATTATACCACTGTATACCAACGATATACAGTGGTTTTAGTTGGGGCTTTTTCCCCAAAATTCGAAATAAGTTGATTCATTTATTTATTTATTTATTTATTATAACGACTCGCACAGATAACAAGATCCAATTATGGAGTCACAGAAATATAGTATTATAATAATAAAACAATATAAATACAATATAAATAAAAACAAGGAGGAATGGATAATTGAATTATTGGCATAGCAGAAGAAAGAAAAATGAGAAAACAGTGATAAGGTTAGTAGAGAGCATCCAAGATGGCTAGTCTGAAATGTGAGGGAGGAAGTGAGAAATCTAAGTCGGCAGAATACTTATTGAAGGAGCTGGACATTCTACAAATAGGAGAGTTTTTATAAGAGTTAATGAGTGCAAAATTAGGGTAAAAAATGGAGCAGTTTCTACTGAGCCTCGATGGTGCGTGTACATTAATAAGAGATAGGCTAACAGGGTCATCAATTAAATAATTTAAAAGCTTGTAAAAGTGAATAATATCCAATAATACCCGCCGTTGATGTAAGGGAGGAACATTAAATTCAGTCATTAGGTCTAAATAAGGATAACCATTCAGTGAGTACAAATGATGTTTTTTATGGTATAAGAATTTTAGAAATTTACGTTGAATTTTCTCGATTCTAGTGCTACTATTGTTATAAAAAGGTGTCCAGATTTGAGAACCATATTCAAGAGTGCTGCGAATTAAAGAGAAGTATAGGGTTTTGAGACAATCCACATCAGTAAATAATGAAGTACTACGCATTAGGAAACCTAGAGTCCGCAGAGAGCGTTTGACAATGTTATTTATATGACAATTAAAGGAGAGAGTTTTATCAAATGTAATACCCAAGTCATTAATAGTAGATACACGAGAGACTGAACTGGTGCCTAGGTAATAATCAAAGAGTATTGGGGTAACATTATTACTATAGGACAATACAACGCATTTATCAAAATTAAGACATAATTTATTTGAATCACTCCATCGGAGTAATTGGGTAATATCAGTTTTTAGTGATTCACAGTCGGCAGTAAGTTAATTTTGGTAAAGATTTTTAAATCATCAGCAAAAAGAAGTTTATTATTAGAAAATACTTGAGTGATGGCATGCATGTCATGCACTGTTGTGGAGATCATTCACGTCGGAAATCATAAAAGTCATCGCACAAAAATGTTCACAACTTAATTCCATTTTCAACTCAATCAAAACAAAACAAATAGTGTACATATGGCAAAATGTTATAAGTATGTATACTGTCAAAAATGTTAAAGTTTAGGTTAGAAACATCAGATCGCACCTAGCAACACTTGTGTTGTCAGTTCTTGATATATATCGAGTACCCCATGTAGTTTAAACTGTTCATTATCTATATGTGAAAAATGGTTTTTAAGAAGGGATGAGAGGTCAAATATGCAGCAACTGTGTCTAAAAAGGAATTCATAAAGCGAAAACTGTCAATAAATCAAGAGCTGTGGCTTTACTACAAATTACTTCATTCCTTAATAATTCATCAAGAGAAATGTAACATGATAAAGCACAAGCAAAAACGAGACATCAACTACAAAGAATTGTAGGTGGTACTTTTGAATTTTTAAGATAACTATTGCACGAACACCTTAGAAAAGCATAAAATCAATAGTAAATACATGCGTGCATACAATCAATTCTTAGAACAGCTATAACAAGCAGTTAAAAATTTCTAATTTGCTTTCTAATAATAGGTGTTTCCGATAAGTTAAGAATTAATGTTTAAAAGACATCAGGAGCATAAACACCTAAGCATTTGATATATGAATTAATCCATTTTCAATTTAAATTAAAGAAATTACAATGAAAAAGATTTGGACAACCTTTGTTTTGAGATCCTCCTCTTTCTAGTTTTAAAAATAACTCACTTTAGATCTACATTCTCATATGTTTTATATGCTTTATGAAAACCCGATATTTTTTTATTTTGACGTTTGTTTAAGATAGAGTATCAAAAAGTAAGTTAGAATTGATCAATGTGCCTACATACAGTGTGTTCCCCGATTAAGTTTAACATAGTGTTGTAAAAGTTTCAAAGTTGAACTTTCATCTGTGGGGCTGTAGTCCTGCTTATTCCCAAATTTATTTCATCTATTATCAATTTTTAAAAAATCTAGAAGGTGAGGATTTTATGATATTTATCCTTTAAGCAGTTATAAAATTTATTGTTTGAAATTGTTTTGTTCACTAAATGTTAATTATGTAGTAATAATGCAGATGATGTTGGTTGATACTGAAGAATTCTGCTACCATTCAGCAGCTGCTATGAAGTACTGTGAAATGTATTAAAAGATAAATAAAAATTTATCACACTAGCTGAGATTTCGATTATAGCCATGTAATTAGCACTTGGTAAACTGCACTATTTTAAATTGTCAGTTCTTTCTGGAACTGTGATTAGAAGACAATTGCTAAATGATATGATCCTGAAATCAACTTGTTTAACATTAAATGTGTTGAATAAATACAATTATTATAAAATCATCGTTCATCCTGTTAGAGTACCAAACATAAATTACTGAGGACTGTTGCTATCAAGGTAATTATTATTATTGATGACACAGAAAGCTGGTTCTGTCACATGGAATTTTGATTAAAGTATATTAAATGTTGCACAATAATGTGGTATCAAAGCGTGGTTCGCTATCATAACAGAATAACAAACTAATATGTACCTCATATGATGAAGATTAAGTTTGTATTGTAAGATGGAAATAATTGCAACGACCAGTGATCAATGGCTTCAAGGTACAGATAACTGGCTACTCTGAAAATTTAATGTAAGAGTGCGTGATTTGCTTACATTTGAACATACGACATATGTATCACTGTTCATGTGAAATCTGAAGAAACGATTGTCACACTAATGGAGCAACAAAAAGTATTGTTTTAAAGAGGTTTAAAATGGAATAAAAGTAACAATCTTGCTATTTTTGTACTGACTAGAACAACAATCAAAACCAACGATATTAATTATGGAATGTAACATGGCAAGACACATATGAATTAGGTTGCATATGATATATGAACAGCAAGCACAAAAAGCTGCGCATATAGTGCTATCTGAATTCTTTATGTAATTTATCTTCAGTAAATGTGGCTCTGAACAAAGGCATGGAGCTAAAATCCAATGAATATTTATTAAAGACAGTATAATGCATGCACAATTGCCATGCGTTCTGGTCATAGTTTTAAAATGCTCATTAAAATAAGTTTAATACTTGAAAGAGCACGATAAGCTACAAATTTGGCACGACGACTTACACATCAAAATAAATGACTTGCTAAGAAAGTTATTGATAGATATGGCATACCCGTTAAAGCCAATGAAGAGTTTTGTGGAGCATGCATTGAAGGAAAGCAGCATCAATTAATCTTTAAATCATGTATGCAATGTGCAACTACTGTTGGTGAAATAATTCATGTTGACCTGTGCAGATCAATGACAAATACTTCAATTGGTGGTTCAAAATATTTCTTTCATTTCACTGATGATTATTCAAGTTCGGCGGATTAATTGTTTAAAAGAGAAAACGTCTTTCATAAAGTTGTTGAATATTTACAATTTGTAGAAAAACAATTCTGAAAAACCGTCAAGATGCTCATGAGCGATGGTGGGTTAAAGTTTGATAATTTCGAAGTAGATATTTTTTTTAGCAAATAGTGGTATGAAATTTCTAACACTACACACCAGAACAAAACAGATGTGCGTTCAAATCGAACAGTTGTCAAATTAGAAAGTATAATGCTACTAGTGAAAGAGTTGCTTAAAATCGTTGTGTGACGATACAGTTAATGCAGCGGTTTACATTTTGAAATGCACAAACCCAAGTTCCATTAGTGGCAAATCCCCATATGAAGTCTTTACTGGAAAAGAGGCACATATTAATAATGTGCGTATTTTTGGTACTGACTTGCATTCGTGTTCCTGATCAAAACCAGTGGTACTGGGAAGCAAAGGAAGCAAAAGTTTACAAACCTGAACGCTACAATGAAGCTATAAGTTTAAAACAGGCCGAGCAGTGGAAGTCTGCAATGGATGACGTAATAATTTCATTAAATGAAAATGGTGCATCAGGCTATTTCAACTGCTAAAGGACGTAAACCAATCAGCAGTCGATTGGTGTATAAAGTTATAAGAAATGAAAATGGTAACGTTCAATGTTACAAAGATCGCTTAGTAATACGTGGTTTTTCTCAGCACATCTGTATTTATTATTTTGAAATGTTTAGTCAAGTTGTACGTTTCGATAACATGCGGATGGTATTAAGTATCACAGCTAACCAAAAATTGTTTTTCATGAAATTCAGCCTTAAAATATTTACCTTGCGTGGTATTATAGAGGAAAAAATTTATATGCACAGCCTGAATGATACAAAGATAATATCGTTGGAGTTTGTCATTTAATCAGGAGAATGTGTGGTTTCAAACAATCGCCGAGATGCTGGAACAAACGATTGAATCTTGGAATCATGGTTTGTAGAGTACAGCTGACCCATGTTTATATTTTAACATTTTCCAAACTGAAAGACTAATATTGACACTGTACCTTGATGATGAATTAATTACTGCATTAGGTGAATTAGTACAAAAAGATTTCATAATGTGCTTATCTTGTGAATTTTAAATAACAACAGATACGATAGACTCGTTTAAATATATGAATTAAACGATTGGAAGATGACAGCATTTTTATTGATCAAGATTTATATGCCAACAAACACCATTTTAAAACACTTTAATATAGTCGATGCAAATCCAGTATCTACACCAACTGAGTAGGGTTCACTCTCTGAGGAAGCAGATGAGAAAGATATGGTTAATGTACGATATCGACTTCCTTTGGAAGCTTTATGCACTTCGCTATTGCTACATGCCCAGATAGCACATTTTCTATGGGGTTTGTTAATATCTTGACAAGACTAAAAAGAAACATTGGGAAATGGTTAAACGAATTCCGAACTACCTCAAAGGAAAGTCCACATTGGGTATTCTCTATCGAACTAATGCCAAACCGCAATTTTTGAAAATATTTTGTAATGCTGATTATGCTAATTGCATGAACATGCAACGATCGGTATCTGGAGTTTTAACTAAGTATAGTGGTGAAGTTATTAGCTAGATTAGTACACATTAGTAATCAGTCGCTTTAATAAGGCTGAATATATGGCAGCAAGCGAAGCAGCAGGGAATGTGTTTGGATAACTCAATTGCTGAATGAAATCTCATCCCTAAAGGAAACTTTGACTCTTCGTATAAAAACGGGAATATCATAAGTGTCTAAAACATATTGACTTACTTTACTATTATATATGTGGACAATTTCAAAATGGTGCTTTTGGCATTGAAAATGTGCTTGGCAATTAATAGACGGTAGACATACTAACATAGCATACAAACATAGGTTTGTTTTGAATTCCTGTGTAATTTGATTGGAATAGTTGAACTCGAAGTACATGATTCTGATCAAATATTATTTTTTTGTTTTATTGTTTTGGAAAATTACATTTAATGGGAAGCATTCAAGTATTGAACACAAATTTTTGAGGATGGATGTTACCAATGTAATTATCATTATTGATGACAAAAAAATTCTTCTGTCACATGTATTTTTGATTAAAATATATTAAACGTTTAACAATACATTTTTTTAATTGTTTAAGAGTGAAACTATAAGTAAAATAATATTTTATTGCATGATTTATGATGAAATTTCAATGAAATGTTTGCAAATAACTTATTATAGTCTAAGTGTACAAAATGAATTATACAATCAGTTCTTAAACAGAATTAATTTTTTTAACTGACAAGTATATAGCTTTTGGTAATAAAAGGTATTGTTTAAAGAACATCGATCTATTATAGATTAAAAATAAAAAAGCAATTGTTATAAAATAATAATTCGTTACAATCCTAATTATGATTGGGCATATTACTAAATTGATTATTTAAAAATAGATGTTTCACTTTTGTGGAACTTAGTCTGTTACACTGATCTGACAAAATCTGTCACGATTTGGAAAATATGCGTTCACACGGTACAGAAGTTGCTATTGTAACAAATTTTTCTTTTACTAAATCGCTAAAATTGGGAAAATTATATGATTTCTCTTTCCACCAGTCTAGTGGGTTTTCTTTTTTCGAAATTAGGGGTTCCTCCAGATACCTTTGTACCTCGATAATGACCATTGATGTTTCAGTGGCGCTTGGGCAAAAATTGGCAACTTTTTATTGAAATTGTCCCATATAAGAGAATTGACTTCATCTTCATCGACTTTCTTTTTTGATTCTTTCGAGGGCGCAGAAGTAGCATTGTTTCTTTTTTTGATATTATCGGCTACCAGCGAAATAACTTTCCTTTTTGTTCTTTCGTTAATAAGCTCGCAAGAAAATCCCAAACTTTTATATCGCGGGTCCAAAAATTTGGATAATGTTAAAAACTGGCTGCTTTCCAGGTCTCCCAATCGTTCAGTAATTCCTTTAATAATAGTATGTATAACATTTTTGCATAGTGGAATTTTTATTTTTTCGTGAAGTTCTCTATAAGCATGTAGAATTCCGTCAGTAATTATTATCACCGAGGACGCCATTACAAACTTTTCTCCACTGATTAAGTTTGTTACCCTTTCCATCGGTTTTAAAACAACTATAAGTTCCTTCAGGAATGCCTATTCTTCCATAGAAACAACTGGAAAATCCTTGTCTAAAAGAACCATTGCAGTGTTTAGTGGTTCTTAGAGTTTGACGAATCGTTCTACCATATAGTAAGTTGAATTCCATCGAGTACACACATTACATGTGATTTTTTTCCAATGCTCCACCCGAAGGTACTACATTGGCCAGGAAGCGAGTTTTTTTTACCTGGAAAATTTTGAATTTTGCCGAATCCTTGCTGTTGCAAGCAAGGTAGGGATCTTTAACGTGCGTGACAACACTCACACACGGGACCTCCATTTTACCTCTCATCCGAACGAGGGTGTATTTTTGCGAAAAATGCTCGCCTAACATTTTTCAAGCGGACCGTGTCGGGATTCGAACCCGGGACCTTGGGCGTAGTAGTCACACACATACCACTACGCCACGGAGCCGCCTAACATCGAGTACACACATTACATGTGATTTTCCAATGCTCCACCCGGAGGTACTACATTGGCCAGGAAGCGAGTTTTTTTTTTTACCTGGAAAATTTTGAATTTTGCCGAATCCTTGCTGTTCCAAGCAAGGTAGGGATCTTTAACGTGCGTGACAACACTCACACACGGGACCTCCATTTTACCTCTCATCCGAACGAGGGTGTATTTTTGCGAAAAATGCTCGCCTAACATTTTTCAAGCGGACCGTGTCGGGATCCGAACCTAGGGCGTAGTAGTCACACACATACCACTATGCCACGGAGCCGCCATCGAGTACACACATCTTGAATTAAGTTCTTAGGTGCTTTATTCATTTGTTGTTGCTGTGCAATTAATTTTGTCGTTGATGAAGTGCTTCTTCTGAAATGTCCTACAATGGTTTTTATTTTATTAATGACTGCAGTGATATCTTCTAATGCGTCTTGAACAACTAAATTAAGCGTATGTGCATAGCATCCAAAATGCCTCAACTTTAACTCGTCTTTAATAGCTTTTTTAATGTTTGATGCATTGTCTGACACCACCATTAAAATTTTGCCTTCCAAATCCCACTCATTTATGATAGTTCTGATTGTAGCTGCTAGGTTAAGGCTAGTGTGATTTTCTGGAAAGGAAACACATTATAATAATACACTTTTTATTTTGAAATCAGCGTCAATGAAGTGGGTCGTAACAGCTAAAAAACTTTCGGTGTTTCTAGAGGTCCAACAATCCGTAGTTAATGTAAACGATTTAATTTTTAGGCACAATAGTTTTTATATTATTACAACATTCTTCATACGCTGCAGGAAACAATGTGTTTGTAATTGTTTTTCGCGGGGGCAATTGATATGAAGGCTTTAAGTTAAATACAAAGATTTTAAAACCACGGTCTTCAACAATAGATAAAGGTTGAAAGTCTAAAGTAAACAATTTTAATAAGCTATTGTCAATTTTTTTCCTAGAATGTACACCCAACTTTCTATTAAGAAAAGAGTTAATATTTGTTTGGGCTTTAACTCCTTGCTCCTTAACCATATTAATATCTGCTGAACTTGTGCTTGCTGTAGAATAAGTTTCTTCAGTATTGAAATTCATAGCAGTGTCACTTTGCGATGTAATGCTAGCTTCTACAAATTCCGTTTTTTGCTTTTTTTGCAGTGCACCTTGTATGTTTATGCTTACATGCTTTTTTTCAATATGATTTTTCAAGTTGTTTGAGGTACTTTTAAAACTAAACTCTTTATTACACATATTATAAACGGTAATTTTGTCTGCTTTTGGTTTTTCAGTGAAAAAATTCCCTATAAGCGATGTCTTAATAGATCTTTCGCTAGACATGTTTCCTGAAAGTTGCAAAGTAGCAAGTAAATAAAAAATATCTATTTAAAGATAAACGAGCTTACTTGAAAATATTGAGAAATATTGTTATATATGTTTTTATAAATAAAGTTTAAACAATAACTTAACACAAAACAGACACTAGGTATATACAAATTATTAAAAACGATCAGCTGCCGAACGAACACTAAATAAAAAGAATTATGAAAATATGTTACTGAAGACTTGGGAATCCGATCCAAAGAGTGTTAGAAAAGAACAATAATATTGGAAACAGGTAAAGAGTAAAGATTCATTGATTCCACAATCGCTGTATACCTATTAGCAAGCACTCAGCAGGTAACTCCTACATAATAGAGGTGCATGAGACCCTTTACAGATGACGCATATTGCAGTCCGTTACTGAATAGCGCGATTCGGTCGTGGTATTCATTAGTTGCGATCGCGACTGTAACGGTATTTAGAAAAAACCGTTATTCTCATCTCTACCCTTTAGAAGATAATAATGTAAAGAAAACTCGATTTGCACAAACAACAGTTCTTTATTTTCAACTGATTATACAAGCTTTTTAAATAACTCAAAGCTACCATGTAATTTTTTATAAACAGCCTCACAACAATTTACTTCCATCTAATCGGTGACAGTACAGGTATTATCGTCTTAAAGAAGATGCTGTCTTTATAATTACTTACTATCGAGGCACTATAATTAACTATCTAAACACTAATTATTAATTTATAGGATCAATATAATAATTTATATAGGCAATTTATTTTAGGGAGTATCTACCACTTATTTCATATCACGATTTTGAAAGCTTTAAATCAGAACTGGTATTATAATGCTTCAATCAGAACTGACTTCCAATAATTTATATACATATTCAATTGTCCTAATAAGTTTTAGAACGAACCAAAATATACAAATAACATTCTCAAGATTTTCTATTGTAATCTAAATAAATCTTAAATGCAAAACTATTGTACTTGTCAATCAAGTTCATCTGCAATATGTCGTGCCAAAGGTCCCATCGATCATTTTTTTTGTGTAAAAATAATATATATAATATATATAATATATTGGCGAATAGCATCTACTTTTAATTTATTTGGACAATGGTTGCGTAACATTCGCAACTAGTTTAATATGATTATGAATAACAGTATGTACAATAATAAGTATTTAGCAAACAAAGAATGGTTTCTGGGAGTTTTTCGTATAAATCAAGTTTTAGAAACTTGGAGAATTTGCCTACTTTAACAAATTATATTTAAGTGAGTCAAAATTATTGGACAAATTTCCATTAGATTTATTTGATAGTCCTTCCTTCTGTAATTATTTTAATATACATTTTTATTTTGGGTTTCTTAAATACCGTAATAATATATATTTAATTTTATATAATAAATGTTATTTAGATTAATTTTAACATCCTTTTCTTTTGCAGGACGAAAAGGAAATTTTGCGTAATTTGGCTTCATCCATTGAGAATTCAGGTAGTGTATCTGGTGAAGAATATTTACAAGCAAAATCAAGGGCACCTATATCTGTAACATCAATTTCCAACTCTCCACCATCAACTCGAAATACCTTTTGGCCATCCGGACCACATACAATTTCAGATGGAAGTTGTGCTCCTCAAAATCAACATAATTGGAATCAAGAACGTCTTCGGTTTGCTAAAGCTCATGGTATAGATCCCAATTCGTTGAGAGATAGTTCAAATTGTTCAAGCATGCGATATCGAGGAAATTCTACGAACACGTTAAGAAAAGAAGATGATGGATCAGATGAGTATGATTCTGGACGATCACAAGCGCAAGTAGGAACTCTTAAATTAGAACTGCCTCTGGATGAAGACGATTACTTGATGCCATCACCACAGCAGACTCAAGTTCCTTCTACATATGTTGACTTGATTGGTGAAAGCAGAAATAGTGATGCAGGGGGACATGATGCTATGTATATTTCATATCCAGAGTTTTGTAAGACCAACATAGATAACCCTGAGTACCTTATGGGACCTGATGCTCCTTGTCAAACACTTGGAATACCCACCGTTTCAGAAATTGTGCATAATAATATTGAGTGCAGTACTGGATCTTCACTTTCCCAGCCCTATGTATCTAATAAGAGTATGGAAGATGAATCGGATCATGAATATTATAATGATTTTGATAGATTACAAAGAGAATTGCAGCCATTGCAGCGCAAAGGAGAAACAACCGTTTGAAGCCTTCTTATATTAAACAAAATATCCTGATGGGGCTGTGCCTTTGAAACAATGTGAATATTATCTACTTAATTAGACTTAATAACTTGTACTATTTGTAACTTGACAATAATGTCAATAACTTTTGTGCCATTTCACATTATGGCAATTTTATTATATTGTATATTTTTGATAGATATTTAACTGACTGGGTGAGTACAAGTTGTTATGGGAACAAAATGAATCATTCCTAAATATTGTCTTGCCCTAATTTGTCTGTGATATAGTTTTTAAATACTAGTACATTAATACAGTTTAATAATTTACTTAAAATTAAACATTTTATTATAATCATATACAAAAGCGATTTTCCATACTATGTTTTGTACATTTCTAAAACATCGAAAAATTGTTTTACAATTTTACTTTATTTGTGCCATTATTTGGTCAAGTGCCTGAAACTTTCTCCTTCAAATTATTGTATATTTTTAATTATTTTTAATAAATGTTTTTAAATACGCTGTCATTTTTTTAGAATCTTGTTAGAATGGAATACAAAAGCGACAACATAAATATACAGCTATTCTACTACCCATTCTAGTATTCTATAACTTTTTCAAGGAGCAAGTTTGTTCTGAATGGCATATAGCTATAAGGTCAACAAGGTTGAACCCAACAATGCTAAAGGATTTAACTCGATTAATACATGCCACAGGCAAATCACCCATAGGAGGTATTACCGAAGCCAGTTTTGTACAAAAACATAATAAGCCAGATAGGTTTGGATCGAATTCTTGACAGATAAATTCCAAGAGTACTGTTGAAGAAGGTAAGATATGGTATTAACAGGGCGGTGAATTTCTCATGTATGAAATGAACAATAACTTTGACTAATGAATGCGAACTTGATAATAAGGCTGGAAACATCTCATCATAAGGTAGGACTGCATGTCTCAAGCAACCACCTACTTGCAAAATATTTTTTGTGCAGCCCATATAGAAAACGTGTGTTTCTGATTATTTTTCAGCTTGTTGTCGAACTAGATCAGTAAATGACATAAGAGATAGGGAAAGTGACACAAGAGCTCGAAGAAATGATTGCTGGGCTCATATGTAAACAATTACAAAGCAAAGTACGTAGATTTCGTCAGCGGTCATGACAGTACTGCTTTTATATATAGGTAAGTTCTAAATTAATTGGAAATAGTTTAAATTATTTAAAAATTTAAATATTGTTGTAGTTCTATTATTGTCAAATTATTTGTGACCGCACCAAAAATTTTGTACGCCCCACACTCGGAAAGTGTTTACAGGGCTCGTATGTTTTTAGGGTTTGCTTACGGCGTCGCCCTGAAAACCGCATATTTGCCCTGTAAAATACCAATTTCTGAGCTTGGGATGTAAATAACTATTGTGAATCTAAAAAAAAAGATAATTTTCAAAAGATCTTAGGTAACCTTAAATTAGTTTTAAGGAGCTCAATTTCTTTAGAAAAGTAGAATTTTGAACATGTTTGACAATTACCATAAGAGCGTTATGTAATTTAATATCTATTAATGGACCTGAACACGCTGAACTTTGAGTTTGAAAAATCTGTAAATATATGCAGTAATACATAGGGCTGGGTCGGCGTATCGATACGTATCGATACGACCCCCGTATCGACCCTCCCGATACAGCAAAAAATAAATATCGATACTCGATATGTATCGATACGTATCGATATGTATCGATACGTATCGATATGTATCGATACGCATCGATACGTATCGATATTCGATATAGAATATGTATCGATATTCGATACGCAAAATCCCGTATCGCCCACCCCTATATACATATTTATGTCACAAATATTAAACTTGAAACTTTAATTATTTTGATAACAAACAATCTTAAGTGGAAGATCGAATTGTCAGTAAATACATTATTTTAAAACGATCTTGTGATTTTATTGCATGATAAGATGGCTGAAGGTGTAAGTATATGTGATGATGCCTCTGCCAAACATTATAAATGCTGCAGGAATAAAGTTTGTAACATATTAGTCTGTGTCAATTGTGATGGAGTTTATCATCAAAGCTGTGCTGAAAGGTCAAAGAATGTAAAAATTGTTAGTAATAACAAGTTATTGTGCTGTGAAACTAAAATAACCTCACAATTTGAAAATGATTACTACCTAAAAGATCAAATTCTATTATTAAAGGAAGTAAACCAGCAAAAGGATGTAATAATTGGAGATAAGGATATTATTATCAAACTAATGGAAGATAAAATAAAAAATCTGGAATTGCTAATTGGTAAACAAAGTACATTAATGGATATGAATGATAAGCCACAGCATGGTATTGATAATCAACAAAACAATGTATTCATAAATCCTAGTTATAGTGAAATTGTCAAACAAGAAACCCTTATATTGAAGGGTACTAATAACACATCCTCATCTGATATTAAGAAAAGTTTATTAGAAAATATAAATCATAAAATGTTCAATCTGGTAAAAATTAATAATGCTAGAAAATTTCCTGGTTTAGTTATAAAAAGTGACAACAAAGAAACCTTACTCGATTTACAGAAGACTATAACAAAGTCATGTGGTGAAAATATTCAAGCACGTATACAGAATAAGATTCGTCCTAGGATTAAAATTATGAATATAGACGGAATTCATTTAAATGATGAGCACTTAAGAGATAATATAATAAATCAAAATGATATACAGGCAAAGCAACAAGATTTTGTATTTGATATTAAGCACAAGAGTAAACCTATTAATAATTCTTTTAACATTGTGGCAGAAGTAGATGCATTAACTTTTAAGAATCTAATAAAAAATCAATATTTATATGTAGCTCTTAATAAATGTAGAATTCAAGAGACATTCTCTGTATTTCGGTGCTATCGGTGTTGTCAATACGGACATCTTGCAAGAAATTGTGATAATAAAGAGACTTGTGGGACCTGC
Source organism: Platerodrilus igneus (assembly GCA_036346225.1). Taxonomy (NCBI): domain Eukaryota; kingdom Metazoa; phylum Arthropoda; class Insecta; order Coleoptera; family Lycidae; genus Platerodrilus; species Platerodrilus igneus. Next base: position 9,141,671 of record JARFIW010001159.1, read on the forward strand.
GCTGGTAGTCATCTTTCTAAAGACTGCAATAACAAACAGCAAGTAACCGAGCATAAATGTATTAATTGTATTCAAAACAATTCCAAACTAAAACTAATCAGAATACTAATCATGCAGTTTATTACTCTGACTGTTTTACTTATAAAATGATTTTAAATACCATTGCTAGGAAAATTGATTATGGAGCATAGCAATTACAGCATCAATTTAGCGTATATTGCTTAAATATTCAAGGATTTTAACAAATCGTTATGAATTACATCATTTTGTAAAGAGAACTATCCGTTATTATTATGTATAACTGAAACACACATTACGGAGGACATTAGTGACAATGAAATATACATACCAGGATATATATTAATTAGATGCAATTCACATAGTAAGCATACTGGGGAGTACTTATATATCTGAGAGAACCTTATGATTATAAGATAATTATAAACAAAAGCTTCAACAATGAGTGGTGGGTTGTAGGCATATCCACAGATGGTTGCAATTATGTATGTCTATATAGATCCCCAAGTGGTAATTTAAGAAAATTTCTGGATGAATTGGAGGCATTTGTCGATGCCCAAGATCTCGATCAAAAGTTTATTATAATGGGAGACTTTAACATTAACTGGTATAAAGTAACAACTTACTCAAATAGACTTAAGACTCGAATGGATGATAGAGGATTTTTTCAAATTATTAATGAATGCACTCGTATAGTAAATAATAGTAAAACACTGATTGACTTAGTATTTACAAACTGTAAGTCAATATGTTCTGATGTTTTAAATTCTCCTAAAATATCTGATCATGCAATACTGAAAATTACTCGGTGCGTACGTAAGTCTGTTTCCAAATTCACAACTGTAATGCTCGATAGAGTGATCTCTGTTCGTGATGTTAAAAACATTGATAAATTAACTTTTGAAACTCGTCTATCGCAGTTGCCATGGATAAAAATACGTCACTTCACGAAATGATAGATGTTTTGTACAACAATGTTACTACTGTTATGGATGAACAGGCCCCAAAAAATCTTCACAGTATCTAACAAGAAGAAGAGTAAATGGTATGACTCTGAAATTTGTCATTTGGCTAAACAAAGAGATATAACATACCAACAAGCTATATTTACAGATAATAACAAGGATTGGATTACTTATAAAAAATTACGAAACGCTGTTACTACTATGATACAAAGTAAAAAGAAGAGGTACTATACAAAATTGATTGATAAAACAAACGCAATCCTAAGAACCTTTGGCGTATTATTAAAGAATCAATTGATGGTCTACAAAATACACCTACTGTGGTAATGAAATTTGATGATGCTACAATACGTGATCCACAAACAGTGGCTGAAAAGTTTAACAAATTTGTGGTGGATAGTATAGAGGAAATTATAAGTGACATTCCCAATATTACAAACATTGACAAGATAAATAAGATAGGTTGTAGGAATGAATTTACTTTTAATGAATTCTCAACGGGTTGTGTGTATAAGGCGATTTACAATACAAAAGATTCTAATACAGACTTATTAAATAAAAATATAGTTTTGGCTGGCGGGGCTTATCTAGTTGGTAAGATAACGGAACTTTATAATAAATCTATAACTACTGGATTTTTCCATCTCAATGGAAGGAAACTGTAATAAAACCAATACCTAAAGTAAGAGGTACCCTAAACCCTATAGAATTCAGGCCAATAGCTACAGTGCCATTCCTTGGAAAAGTATTTGAAAAACTAATATACGACCAAATTATTAAACATATTGAAGTGAATAACATTCTCATCAAAGAACAATCAGGATTTCGTGGCAAACATTCCTGTGAGTCTTCACTACAACTTGTGCTGTCAGAATGGAAAAGAGTACTGGATAATAGTTCTAATGTTATAGTTGCGGTATTTCTAGATTTTAAACGAGCATTTGAAACGGTTGATAGACTGATTCTAATAAATAAATTAAAATTTTACGGTTTTACGGACCAATCCTTGAAATGGTTCTCGGACTACCTATATCAGCGAAAGCAAATGACTAAAATTAATAATCATACCTCTAGTGCTATATTAAATAACCACGGTGTACCACAGGGAACTATTCTAGGCCCATTGCTTTTCATACTGTATATCAATGATATAGCAGATGCAGTTGATGACTCTGCAGTTTTACTGAACTTATTTGCAGATGATACCCTTATAGCAATCTCAGATACAAATATAGATAACGCAATACATAGGATGAACAGTTTGCTCAATGCTGTTTCAAAGTGGTCGATCAGTAATAAATTAGTTATTAACACTAAGAAAAGCAAAGCAATGATTTTAGGGTTGCGTTATAATGGAAAAATGCATATGTTACCTCCATAGTTTTCAATTGTGACAGGCTGCATTATGTTGATGAAATTAAGTACTTGGGTGTAACTATAGATTCATCGCTTTCATTTAAAACACATTCGGATAAATTGATAATACAACTTACTGGTAAAATTAATTATTTTTATCGTATCAGTCATAACCTTAATATGCTAACTCGATTAAAGTTTACCAAGCGCTAATTGCGCCACATTTTATATACTGCTCGTCTATTTTATACTTTCAGAGTCAAACAGTGATAAATAAACTACAGGTCCTTCAAAATCGTGCTCTCCGTATAATATTAAAATGCAATATTTATACAAAGGTACATTTTATGTTGGATTGTTTAAAATTTTGTCAGTGCAACAACATTTGTATTTTTAGTTATGTGCTTTATATATAAGATTACCAGAAACTTGTTGCCTACTTACCTACAATGTAAGTTAGTTATGGTTCACGGAATCCATAACTACACCACTGCAATTGCCTAATTTTTATATTTATCCTTTTAAGAAAACATGTACTAAAAGATCCTTATTTATTGACGGCATCCGAGAATTTAATGCGCTCGCTGCCAATATTAAACAATCATCATCTTTGCGATTATTTAAACGTCAATTGAGGACATCAATGACGACAAGGATGTGAAACTATCGTATCAACTATTTATGTGGTTGTATTCTTTATGTAATATATTTAATACTATAAAGTAATTGTAACATGTATTATCATACATTTAAATAAATAAATTATTAAGAAAGAGTAGAAAAATTTATAGATGCGTATCGATTCGTACCGATAGGTATCGCTACGTCTCGATATGTATACTTAATCTACATCTAAACGTTCCGATACGAATCACCTCAAAAACCCGACCGAAACGTCAAGTAATTAGAGGAATTTAAAGACGATTGTTTTTATTTGACCTAAAATATCCCAAAACACAAAAAAAACCCTTACTATATACAGGGTGGTCCGGTTTTCATTAGCCAGCGTATATCTTCTGAACTATGCAAGATATAGAAAAATTTCATGGGAAAAAGTTTTTTGAATATATTTTCTCTACAAATATAAGGCATTAAGTATTTCTCAAGGCCTACTATATTCGAGCAATAATATGTCACTTTAGTTTTTTAAATAGAACACCCTGTATATTTTTTTGAAAAAATATTCTATTTGAAATTGTCTTTACGGCAATATGTCACAATCAATGATTTCTATTCAAAGTGCGCTAAATAACCTAAATAATAGAATTTCAATCTGATTATTTCTGTTAACAAATGCCATTGCAGTATTTCAGTTGTTTATTCACAATTATTTGTCACATAAATAAGTAAAAGTATTATTGTGTTCTTAATAGTTGTTTCGCGCAAAATAATGGAAATGAATTATTCAAACAATGAAAAAGTTGATATGTTATGTTGTTTTCAAAGGTCAAACAACAATAAACGTCAAGCTGCAGTTTTATATCGAAAGTTATATCCTGACCGTAGACAACCAAATATAAATACATTTAAGAATTTAGAAGATTCTTTAAGGTCCAATGGTAGCTTTTCAACTATCACCAGAAATCAAGTACAACATAAATTGATTATTTTGGCCTACTTTAGACCTTATCCTAAAGTTTCTCGAGACAAGCTGCAGCTGAACTAAACGTTTCGACAGATTTTTAATGTTTTGAGGCGTCATTCAATGAAAGCATTTAAGATGCATTTGGTTGAAACATTACATCCCAATTATGCCAACAGCCGAGTTGGTTTTTGTATATGGATATTGAATGTATAGGAAGAGAATTTTTGGACAGTATAATTTGGGCTGATGAATCTAACTTTCATACAAATGGTATTTTTAACAGAAAAAATACACATTATTGGAATGATAGAAATCCTTTGCAATTTGTTGAAACCCGTTCAGAAGTACGATTTTCAGTGAATGTATGGATAGTATAGAAGGTGACTGCATACCGGATCCATATTTCTTTAATAGTATAGTTTAACCCAAAACAGATATTTTGCAAACTTCGTTTCAAGATTTCTTAGATGATATTTTCAGAGTTATCAGGCGAAACTTATGGTTTCAACACGAGAGCGCTGCACCACATAATGGAATCAATGTTACAAATTATTTAAATAATGAGTTTGGTCAAAACTGGATCTGTAATTTGGGACTGCCTTTGTGGCCTCCCCGATCACCTGATTTGTCAGTTCTTGATTTCTTTGTTTGGGGTTTTTTAAAAGATCGAGTGTAATTCTAATTCTACCATTTTTCAAAATCTTGAAAAGTTAATCGCAAAAATAAGAGCAGCTTGCTTGCTAATTACCCCGGTCATGCTGCAAGATCCTAGAAAAAATTTAATTATTCGAGTTAATAAATGTTTAGAATGTAATGGTGAACAATTTGAACATTTACTAAGATAATTAGTTTTCTTGTTAGCTATTATTTTCAGATGTATGTATAAAAAAATTTCAATTTATTAATTTATACAGTAAATAAACAATAATCACAGTTTCCTATTGGAATTCTATTATTTGAGTTATTTAGTGTATTCCGACAAGAACTCATTGGTTGTGGTATATTGCCGTAAAGGCAATTTCAAGTAGAGTATTTTTTTAAAAAAATATACAGGGTGTTCTATTTAAAAAATCAAAGTGACTTATTATTGCTCAAATATAGTAGGCTATGAAAAATAATTAATGCCTTATATTTGTAGAGAAAATATATCCAAACAACTTTTTCCTATGAAATTTTTCTATATCTTGCATATTTCAGAAGATATACGCTGGCTAATGAAAACCGGACCACCCTGTATATATATATATATATATATATATATATATATATATATATATATATATATATACGTACCGCTACGTATCTATACGTATCGATATGCAGCGATACCAGTCGATACGTATCGATACGCATCGATACGCATCGATACGAATCGATATGTATCGATACGCATCGATACGTGTCGATACGTGTCGATACGCATCGATACGCATCGATACGTATCGATACGTATCGATATATATCGATATTCGATATATCAATACATATCGATATAGAATATGTATCGATATTCGATACGCAAAATCCCGTATCGCCCACCCCTAGTAATAAACTGAATTTTATGCAAAGACGAGAAGCGAAATAATAGGTCATCAATAATGTGGTTCTCGCTTTGAGCAATAAAGGTTAAAATTTTCATTTCTGTAATGACTTTAGAGACTGAAATTGATAATGGCTGAGGTGGCCCTAAGCCCATGACTTGTTAAGCCAACCAGGCCATCCACCTTAGCAAACATGAAAGAACTGCACTTGGCAGCGACCCACTGGAAACAGGACCTGCGGGGTTATCAGATAAACGTATACTCAACCAATTATTGAGAGATAAAATTTCCTGAATGTTGCTAACTTGATTTGCCAGAAAAGTTTTCTACATACACGACGGAGAAGGTATCCCAGCGAGAGCTACAGTGGAGTCACTCCACACAAAAATTTTTGAAATAGGGAGTTGAGTTTGATAAGTTTGAATGACAAATAAATTAGTAAGTAAGACTGTCACACATAGTTTCAAGTGTGGGATAGAAAGGCACTCAAAATTGAAGTAAAATCGATATTTCATTCTGGAGACTAGATTCAGCCAATTGCGTGTCATTAAGTGACAAGTCATTTTTAGCTTTTGCAGAAGCATCAAAAACAAGATGGATTTTTGAAATATTTTCTTCTTGCTTAAAAACTACATGATGTAAAATAAAAAAAAATTATCAATTCCAGCAGGTGGGGAATTCAAAACAATCACGATTGGATTCTAAATATTCAATCATAAAGTTATATTGAGTGCGTAACTTTAGTTCAGAGTTTAGTTTATTCTCTAAAGAAAGAAATATTTTTGTAACAATGTCAAAAGAATCATCGAACTTAGGTACAATACCATTGAAAGGCAATGAAACTGAAAAACGACCAGTTCTGTCACGAGAAAATGTGCTTTCGAACATCTTATCTGCCTTCTTTTTATCGGGTGAAGCATAAGGTTTTGTAGGGAGTTTTCTATTTCCCAGAAACGTCTGATATTCTGATCTAAGGCTCTAGATAAAGGGGGCATACATGTCAGACATTATTGGCCTAAAATGTAGGTGGGAATTTCAAATTCTTTAACTTTTAAATGTAAATTTTTAAATTTTATTTTGGCTATATTTTGGGTTTTAAATATCGAATCTAATTATAGTTTCCATTAAAATACTTTGTGTTTGTATAATATAAGGCAGGCAAAAGGTGAATTTAAGTATATTGATCGCCAATTATTATAAGAGACGAATCTAATTAAATATAAGTATGTAGAGTGAGGCCACGGTCGGATTTATGGTTGATTGAATAAAATTTGTAAGGAAAGAGGTTTTTTATTTTGTAAACTTCCATGAAGGGCAAATGTGTTGATGATGGTTTAAAAATATATTCGATCTTGATCGAATTACAATAAATACCTTTATAGTATATGAAAAAGAAACAAAAAGCACTATCAACAGTATTTTTTGCACCAACAATTTTATTATTATACCATTGTTTATAAATCACATATAATAATAAATATATAGGCAATAGAGCCACTACAAATGATACTCTATATATACCTACAATTAAATAAGCAGAATTATCATTCTATTTAATACAGTCGCATCACAACATCGTTTAAAAAATTTATGTGATTTTTAACAGTACTTTTATTCCACACTATTCTTTTTAATATTTTGCAATTGGAAACCCTTTGCAAATAATAATAATAATCACCCCAAATATACTAAAAGCAATTATTTTCAAAGCGTTTCTCTAGATATACAACCCGGTATTGTGTTTTTAGGAAAGACCATCTAAGATGAGCCTATAGGCTTTAATCAAATAAATGTTATTTTGCTTTTGTGATGATGCTAAAACAAGACTTTCTTAGGCTAGAGAAATGGTTAGACCGATAATTGCATAAAATGCAGACCAATTTTGTACAGGTTTTCTTTCTACAGTTTCTAGCTTCCAGCATGATTTTTGCCCAAATCCACTAGACAACATATCAATTCAAACATTACCATCAATCTTTAATTTTTGTCATTAAATAGGTACTCCGAATATTACAGAGTTAGAACATTTTCAGTAGGCTCAAAAATATGAAAGAGAACTTAATACTGCAACACTTTTTTTTGTTAAATTTGCAACTTTAAATAAAGGCAGGTTCATTAAAAAATTACTTAGCTTGTTGTATTATAGATTAGAAAAATAAAGATTTTGTACTTTTTAAGTTTAATATAAAAAGAAATTATTGATCATACAACTTTTAGTGTGACAAATATAACTTAACTAACAAATTATCCTACAAATATATTACTCGTATACCTCCTTTGGCACTAGCAGTAAGATTGTTTTCGGCAACAATAATTACATAAAAATTATTAATAACAAAGTCCCTTTGGTAGGAAAATACATTAAGAAATCTTTACCAAAATTACAATTGCACTCCCGAAGTTCTTTCTTGTTCGCCTTTCTTTCTCATAATTTATAACACAAAATGCCCGAATCGTACAATAGTGGAAAATAATTTTTCAAGAACAGAGCTGAAAAATTTTCATTCGTGCACTTGTTTAAGGTGTCTTGACGAAACTGTGTTGAAAATGATTTCTGTCCTTTCAGAATATCGTTTCTATTTCTAATAAATTGTTCACAATGTCTAATAACATCAAACATAAGATGATTTGCACGTTTTAGTCCACCCAAATCTGTATATTCAATCGAGTAAGATTCTGAGGAACTGTAGTTTCTTCATTATCGACCAGCATCTCCAAACATTTTTCACATACTCCTTTTCTGGGTAACACATTAATAGCACCAGCTATATAATAGAGATTGATCAATCTGACGTAGATACTGATACAGGTTCGTCAAAACCAGTATATGAAGAATTATTGGCAAATATGGCACTACTTGCTCGAGTATTTTTTAAATTAACAGAATGCTGCAACAAAAATACGTCTGAATCCGTTAAATAATTAGTACGTTGTTTTGGAGATAAAAGTTGAGATATTGTTATTGACTTTAAAGCTCTTAAACATTGTAAAGCACTTGGTGAATTACTTGTTTTTCTTCGAACCTGCGAAAATATATTTTCTAATGCATCCTGGGTAAAACGATGGAGTAAAATAAATTTGTAACCCTTTGACAAACCATCAGAAGCTAATTCCATTAATGAAGTAGTAGCCATAATCATTCCTGTATTGAGTGGTTTCCATCATATACCAATTACTATATCTTGAAATAAATCCACAACATAATGAAGAACTGCAAACTTTTCAGTTTTATTTGTTCTAGTAATTACTTGTTTTATACATTTAGAAGCACACACTTCAAACCAATTCCATATTATGCATATAAAAAATGCAGTGGATAAAGCTTCGTGTGATATAAATCCTAATTTTACAGCATTTTCCAGAGCTGCTGCTGTTGTAATGAAAAAGAATTTTACAGCAGAACCAACGTTCATTTTAGTTTGATGATTTGGATTGACATCATGGTATTTTAAATGAAAAAGACTCCTAAGGCCATTAAGATTTTTCATTTCAAAGTCAAACAAGTATTTTACATGATTTCCATGAATCGCATTGGTTGGTATCCCTTTCTTCTTAACAACGTTATCTGGGAGAGTCAAACCTGTATTCAACAATGCTGATTTAAAGTTTTTAACAGATGGCTTACATCAGGTACAATTGCGATTTTGTTATTCAAATAAGTAAACGATGTGTTCCTGTTGGAACTGTTAACTGAAACGCCTAACAACGACCACATAGCTTTATTATTTGAGCCCATGTCTGTGATATTTGTTGTACAATTTAGAACAAAAGATTTTGTTTCCTACCTGTTTCCAAGTACTTGTGATGCCACGAACAAGAATACATGTTATATGATTCGCCTCTCTATAAGATTTACCTAGAGTGATGCTACCAACAAGAGTTTTGTTACTTCTATCATAATCCAGGTTTCCACTGATCTGTATTTTGTCAATCATAATATCGCAATCCTTTTCAAATTCATTTAAAGTGGATACCTTATTTTCCACGGGAGCAAGTATATTTTTAAAAACGCCAAAATTAATTTTAAAATCCTGTACTCTTCTATTAAGAGAACTGTAAGATGGTAGTGGGTATTTTGTGTTGGTTAGAAATTTGTACCCATATACACCAAGTGCAAACCTGTACTTGAAGCCCATTATGATCGACTCATCTGACCACTTACAGTTAGTTTTATTAATATTAGTTATTTGTTCATCTGTTAAAAACACTTTTAACATGTCTTTAATAGCTCTTAATTCTCGCCGTAGTTGTTCAATTTCAGCATGCAAATTACTAATTTTCAAATTTTGAGCGTTACTTATTTCTTGCCAAGTGTTAAACTGATGGTTTTTCTCAATCAAATTTGCACTGCTTATGGAAGTTAAGCATTGAATTTTGTTTGGTATGGGGTAGTGCTAAAACAAAAGAACTATTCGAAAGTATATTTGTTATTTACTTACTTATAAAATGGCAGGTAAGGTTTAGTGATTTTTGGAGTTAAATATCAAATCATGAGCACAAATAACTTCAAACAATTTAGGTCTAAAGCTAGGTTTTCACAGATACGAAATCCGATAGTTTTTGTCATATTGGCATTCTGCAAAAAAATTTCGCAATTCTTGTTTTCATAGATCCAGTATTTTATTCGCAATATCTGGTTGTTTTTTCATAATGTTGGATATTCTCTTGTTTCTTGAAACCTTGCTTGACGTTTGAAAATAATAGTTTTCTGAACTTAAGAAAATCGGACCGCCATCTTATTTCGTATAAAAATTGAGAATTTCGTATCTGTGAAAAAACTCAGCTTTATTATGGAGCCAATTAATTTTTTCTAAGCAAATGACTTAGATAAATAAAAATAATTTTGTAAAATATAATATATTAATCAAATTTCACACAAAATTGGTGCTCCCATCTGCTTTTGCATGAACTTAGGGAACTTTATTTAGAACCTTACATGAACTATCGTCCGTTTGAGGTATCTTTTGTGCTTGTTAACTTAGCCGGAGGATTTGGAATGTTAAACAAAGTTGGAACAGAATTTGGTTTTAGTTTCTTCCAATGATCCACTCTCTTAGTCTCATATTGACTTTCTTCAAAGTGTACCTGTAATTAATTTAAGATAATTCAGAATATAAACATAAGTGCATTCGAAATCAAGTAACAGATAGTTATAGGGAGGTAATAATAGAATAACGACAGTATAACTCCCCATAAATCCATAACAATGAAAACGATAATTACTTTTCGTATACAAATTATGGTGGTAATAAATAAATTCCAAGGTACATAACCACACATTAAATTTTTTAAGTTAATAAAGATTTAATTTTAACATACCTAGATCTAAATAAATTATAATGCTGTGTGACTTACCTCACATAACCTTGAATTAGAATTAGGTATCCAATTATCACGCCGACAATTGATTAGCCACTTTTTGCGTCTCTCAGAATCTGAAGGAAACTTAAATAATCTACAATTTGTGTCTTGGTTGGAGCATCCAGGTGCACTGCAGCCCCCCATTTCACTATATAGTTAAATAACACAATATTTACTACAAAAATATTTAATTCAACGGGCACATATACAACATCATGTATTTTTACTCAAGGTTAGGCCAAAAATGGCGGACGGGTATGCCTGTATTATTTAGTGCCCTACTCTGATCAATAAGATTTTCACAATATATGAAGAGTACCTGGGTAGTGTCTGACTGCAAGCTCTTTGTGGGACCTAACATTGTCTAACCAAAATTGTATTATAGTGGCAGATTGCAGAAATTCCTTCATTAACAATAAAAAGAAAAAACATCAGTGCTCAAAAGAATATCAATGGCAGCTGGGATGTTCAAAGCGGAATGAATCTTCCAGATGTGGACCACTCAAATTTTTCAAGTGTTTAGGGACCTTCACACTGGGTAAGTTTGTAGAAATGGAAGCAAGAATAAATGTGGAAACTTCTAGAGATTCATTGGGATCAAGAATAGATTGAATCGTGCAGTTAGTAGCGCCACTATTAGGAGTAAAAGTTGTTTGGCCAAGTCCATAAATATGAAGTTGAGAATGTTTGTGTGGAAGCATAAGTTTGCTCACGCTATCAGAACGAATAAAGCTAGTCTGAGAGCCAGGGTCCCATAAACACCTAACCAGTTTATAATTACCAGACCTATCCTAAACCTCCACAATAGCTGTGGAAAGAAAGACGGTTTCCCCATCAGTGGAGTGCCCAGAAATTTATTGTGGGAGGGGTTGACAACTTATCGCTCGATGGGACAGAAAGTACTATTTTTTTTGCATTCGCTCGTACACGCTTTATTTCAACTATCATAAATTACGTGCACGTGGCAGTACATCTAATCTTGGTGTGCTGATAAAGTGTAGTAAAGTGCTCTATAAAAATTACAAATTTTCAACAAGTTAAAGTGCATTATAAATCTCAAGTTTGGTGTCCACTGAAAGGAGTCTGGAAGGGCTTTTTAGTGGTGAAAAAATCTAGTTTAACAATTAACCACCAACATTACAATATCAAAATGTAATTGAAAATTATAGATTCAAATTATATATCCATATTTAACATATGTTAAAATATAAACATTGTTATCATAAAACCAGAATCATTATCAACAAGTGTATACTTTTAGTACTTCAAAGATTTATGGAAATATACATATATACAAAGTACTTCATAATATCATAAGAGAAAACTGTACTACACTGTTAAAAATGGATATTATAAATGATAAATGCATCCAATGCAATTTAATAGTTAATAGTGTAGAAGAAAGCTACAATTGTGATATTTGTCATAGATTAGTACATAAAAAATGCTTTACTCTAACAGCATCTGAGATCAAATGCATGCCATTGCAAAAGAGAGTGTTAAAGTTAGTTTGTCACACATGTGATGACTTTATCAAAACCCTGCCAAGGCTAATCAGTCTAATCACTGAAATGAAAAATGACATCACACTGCTCAAACAGAACATAATTGGAAAACTTGTCGCCAGTAGAAACACCCAGTTATGCCAATATAGCTAAGAATAAATCTGAACCTGTGCTGATAGTTAAGCCAGTACAAGTGCAAGAAAGTAAAAAGACAAAGTCAGATATAAAAAATTCAGTTGATCCTGTTAGTATAGGGATTAATGTTTCTAAAATTAAGCAAGTCTCAAAAGGTGGTGTACTCATTGAAGTCGACAACAAAAGCGAACAAAGACTGTTGAAAGACAATATAACTGACAAGCTTGGTGATAAATACAAGGTTGTTATCCCCGTTCTTAGGAAACCTAGAGTAAGAGTATCATATGTGGAAAATGAAGACATAATAGATAATGAAACTACTATCGCAAAGATTTTAAAGCAAAATAATATAGACAACACATTACAGGATTTTCATTTAAAGGTCATAACAGTGTTAAAAAGCAAATTTGCAAATAGGTCAACTATTGTATTGGAAGCCGATCCTCTGACACATAGCATACTAATAAACCTTGGAAAATAGCAATCGGGTGGTCAAAGGGATACGTGTCCAACCATCTGAATATTGCCCAATGTTTCAAGTGTATGGGATTTTACCATCATGCAAAAAACTGTAAAGAAGCAATTTGTTGCTCTAAGTGCTCAGGGAACCATGATTATAAGTCGTGGAAACTAATACTATGACATGTGTTAATTGTGTCAAAGCTAATAAAAACCTACAATTACATCTCAAAACTGACCATAGTGCAACAGACCATCAGTGTCCTTTTTATATAAAACTGTTAGAGAGACTAAATTCCAAAATTGACTATGGATCTAAATAGCAACCACAGAAGTCTTCCCGTGAAATCAAAATCTGCCACTATAATATTAGATCACTCATAACCTATTTTGATGAATTTTGTACTTTTGTTCAAGATAAAAATTTTGTACTTATTTCACTTTCTGAAACATGGCTCTCAGTAGACTTTCCCTCTACATTAATTACAATTCCTGGATATACTCTATTCAGAAAAGACAGGCCCACTAGAGGAGGAGGTGTTTGCTGCTATGTGCATAATAAAGTAAATTGCAAAATTATCGAAGCTGAGTTTACACAAATGGGAATTGTAGAACAGTTATGGTTAAAACTCGCAATTAAGAAAATAACATATGCTGTAGGCGTTATTTACAAACCACCCCTTAGTCCCTTATCTTCACTTCAAGACTTAGAACGTGCCCTGTCAATATTATACCTAAAATATGATAATATATTAACTGATGGGGGACTTGAATATTAATCTCCTGAAAGAAAACTACAATTCTCAATACTTAAAAACAATATTCTCAACATTTAAGCTGACACAGCATGTCTATAAGCCAACGAGAATCACTGACACTACTGCTTCACTTCTTGACCTTATTTGTGCTAGTGAAACCCTACAATGTGTAAATATTGGCTATTATGACTTGGTTCATATTTCTGATCATTTAATGGTGTATTGCAGTTTGTGTATTCCTCTTGATAAACAACAACTTGAGTTAAAAACAATCTGTAGTTTTAGATACTTCGATCAACAGAGGTTTGCCAATGATGCAATTAACATTGACTGGCTACATTGCTGTACCTATACGACAATTGATGAGAAATTATCTTATTTTAATCATGCTGTTACTTCACTTTTTGACATACATGCCCCTATTCGTATATTAAAGAATAAAAGCAAAAAACCAGGATGGCTAACTGAAACTTTAGCAGAAATGATTAAATTAAGGAACAAAGCTCTTGAAAAGTTTATTAGGACAAAACAAACAACAAGTTACAACTATTATAAGGAATTACGAAACTACATTACACAAGCTGTTAGGAATGAAAAACAGGCATTCTACAGATATCAAGTTCTAGCAAATATAAAAAACCCTAAAAAACTATGGAATTTTTTTGAGCAATATAATATACACACCAAACCTAAAAAATATGTTAATTTAGCAAGTAACGATCCGAATTACATTAATCAATATTTTATAGATAGTGTTCCAATATGCACAGTATCTGAAGAAATAGTAAACTATTTTTCCAATAACAAATATCCTTTGGCAACTGAAGATCTGATGTTTCACACCGTACATTCTAGTGAAGTAATCAGGGCTATTACAAGACAGAAATCAAACGCTACAGGTGTGGATGGGATCAACTTACATATGATAAAACTTATTCTTCCTTATTGTGCTGACGCTCTGACTCACCTTATTAATGTCATTCTAGAAAGTTCTACTATGCCCAGTATATGGAAAAAGTCCATAATTACACCTTTACCTAAGGTAACCACTGCTACCACCTATAAGGAACTCAGGCCGATAAGTATTTTACCAGCATTATCGAAAGTGTTAGAGTATATTGTGTATTGTCAAATTTTACAACATGTTGATGCAAACAATATTTTTCCTAAAACCCAGTCTGGGTTTCGTGCAAAACACAGCACTGCAACTACTTTGTGCAAAGTTACAAATGACATTATCAAAAACATGGATGAATCAAAAGTAACTGTAGCTGTATATCTGGACTATAGCAAAGCATTCGATTTAATAAACCATAAATTACTTAATGCTAAACTAATGTACTACGGTTGGAGCCTGCCTGCTTTGCAATTGATGCAAAACTACTTATCATTACGACTACAGAAAGTGAAATTTAATGGCAATACATCCAATGAATTGTATGTAACTCAAGGTGTCCCTCAGGGAAGTATACTAGGGCCTCTGCTTTTCGCAATTTTTACTGCAGATCTTCCCTCGATTGTAACCGAAAATTGTGGCATCCATATGTATGCTGATGACACGCAGTTGTATGTGTCAGGTAATCCTTACAGTGCTAATTGGATTGTTAATGAACTTAACATTAATTTAAATACAGTGCATCAATGGTCATTATCCAATGGACTACTCCTAAATCCTGGGAAAACTGTTTGCCAGTGCATAGGATCTTCCTACAATAGTACAATATTCAAGCAATTAAAAAGTGAAAATATTGTTCTCGACAATTGTGTATTAGATTTTAGTCAGAAAACAAAAATTTAGGTATAATTTATGACACAAATTTAAATTTTGAAAGCCATGTAAAGAAAATTTGCAGCGTAGGATACTTCAAACTCAAGTCGCTCTACAGATATAAAATGTCACTTCTGCCACAAACAAAGTGGAAATTATGTCAATGTCTTATACTAAGTCATATTTACTACTGCAACACAGTATACTTTAGTTATCTTTCAGAACACTATAAAAATAAGTTACAAATCTTACAGAACAGTTGTTTAAGATTTTCATATAATGTGCCATATAGGAACATGTGACCCCTGTATATAATAATTTGGGCATTCTTAAGCTAAAATTTCAATGTGAGTTGTTTTTTGCCATTTTTTGTTCAATATTTATAAGAGTAAACAGCCTAGTTATTTATATAATATTTTAAATGTACGATGCTCTAATCACAACCTTAATCTTCGCAGCAACAGTACATTAACAATTCCAATCCATAAAACAACTAAGTTCAAGTGTTCATTTGAATATCATGCTGCAATAATATTTAATAAATATTTTGATTTATATTTAAGAGCAAGTTCAGTTCAAACCTTCAAAAAGGCTTTGTTAATTAGAATTATTGAAAGGCAGAACCACATATAATTGGTGTACAGAGGTACTCTGTGAAAATCAGCTTTGCTGACATTGTACCATTTAAATAATTATTATGTTTATAATTTATTATTTAATAAACTTTTCTATTCTATCTGTTTTCTTAAACTGTTTAGCAAATAAAGAAAATATATCTAAAAAGCAATGGTGCGTAAAAACAAGGTGTTAAGAATATGGTTTACTTCAATAGCATCAGATGGCGAGAAGAGTGAACATGTATACAAATATTTATATTAACAGGCACTTTCAAGCACTTACCTGAATTATTACACTTTAAGCGACAAGCACTGGAACACACATGACAATGTGTAGACTAAGGTGATCGTTAGCAATCCGTTTGTAAACACACAATGACGAACAAAAGTAGTTTTAAAGTATTTCTCGAGATACAGCACAAACAACGACAAACAATAGTATTTAATATATACAGGGTGGGTGCAACAACACAATAGTTTATTAAACCACAAACATAAAGGAAACACAAGTAAAATAAAAAATCTATAAAATAAAATTTAGGCGTCGTTTTTTTTATTTAGCCAGTTCATCAATGACGTGATTAATATCAACAGAAATTTCCATGTGAATATTTAGAAGAGCTAGTTCATTTAGTCTGTCCTCTCCTGTCATGTTCCGAAAATACGTTTTCAATTTTCTTAAAGTTTAAAATGCCTCCTTTGTTGGATGTTGTTGTCACAGGAATTGCAATTAATATTTTTAAAAGTGTGGAAACGTTTGGGAATAGTTCAAGATGTTTCTCTTTTAAGTGTAGAAGTGTATCTATAGCATTTTTTGACACACTGTTTTCATTCAGTATTCTTTTCCAGATTTTTACTTCCCCTAATATAATATTGAAACTATGAGCATCCAAATAATATCCATAAACTGTTTGCAATTTTTGTAATTCTTCTTTAGTCAATTACATCTGTCTTTTTGTTTCCTATTGGAATTATCACATCAAAACTTGTTAAAATATTTTCATGAACCAGTAGCCGATCTTTAAGATGTAATAATGTACAGTAGTCTAAAAAGGGTTTAAAAATCATTCGTCGGTAGTACTCTTCAGGAGAAGAAAATGGTACATTTTTTCTTGGCGTTTGCCTCGAGGTAGTTCGAGGAGCTTTAATTTCAATATTATGTCCTTGTCCAACCATATAGGTACAATCAATGTTCAGATCTGTGAAACTAGTCAAAATAACATTCGCTAAATTTTGACCAATCCTGCTAGTTACAGGAACAATTTTATGAAATGTTCTTAAAATTTTAAAGCAATTTTGTTAAAAAATCGTAAACACAAAGAGAATTGTTCAATGCTCGGAACATCGGTCAATTCATCAGCCAAAACGAAAAAACAATGTACTTTACTAACTTTCTCAACTATTTTCTGTGATAATAGTTTGCTGCATGTATAGATTACGCCCAAGGTCCCGGGTTCGAATCTCGACACGGTCCGCTTAAAAAATGTTAGGCAAGCATTTTTCATAAAAATACACCCTCGTTCGGATGAGAGGTAAAATGGAGGTCCCGTGTGTGAGTGTTGTCACGCACGTTAAAGATCCCTACCTTGCTTGGAAAAGCAAGGGTTTGGCAAAATTCTAAATTTTCCAGGTAAAAAAAAAACTCGCTTCCTGGCCAATGTAGTATCTTCGGGTGGAGCATTGGAAAATCACATGTAATGCATGTATAGATTATTTCATTTTATGTTTTTGCACTCAAATATGTTGCATTCTTTCTAGCTGCATTTTCAGGGATCGATCTCAGTATTGCAACTTTAATCGCGATATTGCTCTAAAATTTCCTTCGTTTTCTACCGTTTCTTCGGCAGAGTCAATAGCGCCCGAGTCTCGTTTTCTCTCAGAGGAATATACTGACGTCCACATAAAATAATTGTGTCTATCGGGGGAACGATTTTTCTTTTCGGTTTTCTTCTATTCCTTTTTTTAGTTGCTTTACCTAAAATGTAAATTTATCGAACCTTGCTTCTTATTCACAATTAAGGATATATTCTGTGATTTAGTTACACTAAATTTGTGATATTCACTAGACTTCTGGCTTTTAAAAACTTCAACGACATCTTTACAGTTGTCAAATTTTTTCTTTCACCAGTTCACCTAGTAATTAATCCTTACCAGCACCTGCTGTTTCTCCAGCATAAAACACACAGAACTTTACAATAAGCACCATCAGTTCTTTTAGAATATGCCAACCATTTCCAGCTGTTAAACCATTGAAACGTTAAATTTCTTGGTCCAGTTGATGGAAATTAAAAATTTAAATCTGGATACCAAACGTTTTTAAATAAGTGTATGTATCAATCTGCTCCTGAGCTACTTTGCAATCCGTGTAATTTGCGATATCGTATTTATTATCAACTGGAACTCGTTGAACATCAGAATTAGTCCCGATTGTTTAAGAACTAGATGCTGTTGATACAGGTAGGGTTGATTCAAATTCAGGTATATTATCAGTTTTTTGTCGAAAAGCGAATCCAATGTTTTGTCTTCTCTTACTGTCCTTACCACTCATTTTAAATGATTTGTGCCATTCTCAGTATAACTAAGGGCGAACCTTGAAAGTATTTTTCCATACCGTTTTTTGACGTATACTGTAATAGTGTACTTTGACACTTGATTTTGAGCTGACAAAGTAAACACTTTTGATCAATTTCAGAAAGTGCTTTTTTTTTTTAAATTTTCAATTGTTGAGCCTTACAAAAACTAGAATTTTTTAGAAGCAGAATAATTTAACTGAAACACATGCTTGAGTTCTTGTGTATTTAGGACAATTCACAGTGAATCAACTGCAGCGCTTGCTTCTTTTATGAAAGCTACCCGAATGCACAATTTTACTTAATTTTTCAGTCTTCTTGTTTATCCTGTCAATCATACTTGAATAATATCATAAGAACAAGATTTACTGAATAAAAGGATTATTCCATACCACTATGGCACTCCTAGAAAAGTGGCGGCGTCTTATCTGAGAATCGTCAATATCAGACAGTATGAATAAGTAACTGATCTCTATCTGAATGTTAAATGAATCGAAAAATTTAGCTAATCAAAATTCGAGTTATCAAAACATTTTTACATGATTCTGTATAAAAATATTGATGGTAATTTGATTTG
Source organism: Platerodrilus igneus (assembly GCA_036346225.1). Classification (NCBI taxonomy): domain Eukaryota; kingdom Metazoa; phylum Arthropoda; class Insecta; order Coleoptera; family Lycidae; genus Platerodrilus; species Platerodrilus igneus. The sequence goes on from JARFIW010001159.1 coordinate 9,160,886, forward strand.
ACTGAGCGATTGAAGTTTGAAATATCAAGGTTTGACTACATGTTACCGTAAATGTATCAAACATTTATATATTGCGACATATACCTAGTATATACTCCCAACGAAGAGAAAAAAAATACCTAGTTTATATGGAACAATTTTCTCATTAATAATCTTTTTTTTTTACAATAAATTAGAGATGTACACGATAAATGATTTAACTTCAATCGTATGTTATGTAATCTGATTAAAACGATATTACCGTATAAACTAGGTATACTAGAAACTACGAAGGAAGTTCACAGGCGCCTAGCGCAATTCACAACATATCTTTAAGATTCTTTTAAAGCTTTACCAATGGATACGAGAAAGATAGCAATATGATTTCTATGTGTCTTTAAGTAACGACATACGTGAGCAAGTTTATTTAAGATAATGAAAGGGAGAGTTATGTGGATGTATGTTTGTATCTTAATATAAAATGGACATTTGATATATATTTATTTTAATATACTTGCATTTATATTAATTGAATTTATTAAACCCTTAAAGTATTAAGACTGCAATTTTAAAGTAGTAAAAGCAACTACTTGTGTGAAAATAAAATATTTTCACAACTGATATTAATGTGGTATTTATGAACTAGATGCTACATAGACTTGAAATTTTCAACTTATACATACGGTTACAAGTCATGATGCTCTTTTTTCGTGGTTTCTACAATAATATACAACATCAAAATCATATTTACTTACTTTTATTTGAGTTGTGTGATACGGGTCTATGTCCACAAAATTCACCAAAACCTCTACTATATAATACTACGTCAACCGGAATAGTGCCACCAAAGAACTATAACACCGAATAGATATTTTGCAACTAAATAAGTTGATACATCACGATTGCTCATCAACTGCTTACAATTTGTTCAGGGTTGTTAGCTGGACAATGACGAAAGGGAAGGAAGGTGTACTTCGACCTCTGACACAGTGAGTAATTCCGATTTATCAGTCAACGGTTCATTTCAATTTCTGGGAACTACATTGCAACACACGCTTCATACATACAGCTACATGATCGTTTATTTTCAGTTAGGATCATAGATGGTTGAGATCGAATAGTACTTATTAGGAGTATCTGAATTGTATTCGTTTTTGTTATTTGGTTGCAAATAGAGGACATTAGACAGACACATTATAGAATTTTTTCGTAGATCGTGTATCCGTATCGCTGTATTTCTATAAATTATTAATGTATAAAATATCGTTTGTTAATGACCCTTAGTAATCATTTTTAATTGTTTTCTTTTTTAACGAACGATAGTAGTGTTAGTAATCAACCACGCACAGGTAAAACCGTACAGATTGCGGTGGCACGACACTAGGTTAATCTGTGAGTATTACAAAATAAACTCTTCTGCAAACTATTTCATAGTTACTGAAAACTAAAAAATACCCCATTTTGAGCAACCATTATACTATACTTCTTTCCTATTTCATAGTTCTAGCCAGATAACAAAAGTTTGTAAAGATACTGTGGCATTGAATTATAGGCAGGAAGTGACGACGAAAATTTCCATCACTTCGTGTGTGACAATTATATAGATATTATGTAAACTTTAGTTTGAATGAAAATAACGTAAACGCCATATGCCCCGCTGGCGGAGAGAGGACAACAAATGAGATTTTGTCTTGTTTTTGTTTTAAAAAAACCCAGCTTTTTAGGCGGGGGGGGGGGCACCCCAGAATTATCACTTGCCGTAGAAGGCTAAGCATTTGCACTGACAGGAAATGTTGATTGTATTCTGTCTATATTTTTATTTTTGTCTGTGCGTCCAGGTGCACTAGCCTATGCACTTAGTGTGCTGCAATGCAGTAGCGTGTGATGCAGTTTTACACACATTCGACATGTATATTTGGAATTGCATTGCTTGAGCACGTGTTCAGTGCATAATCAATTGATGCAGACATACTTGTTTTGCAGTATTATAGCAACCGCTAGAATTTGTATCCAAAAAGGATTGGCAATTATAACTAGAATGAGTCCCCATACATACAGGACAATTTTGACATAATTGACTGCTGGAACAATTGGTTTTACTAGTGAGACCATATTGGCAGAAACATTATGTTTAAAGGGGGCCAATATAAGTTTGTGAGGAAAAGGCATTGCATAAGTTGTTTGAATTGAAGCAGGATAAGGTGAGGCTGGCGTTGAAGAAAACGTTTCTAATACAGCACATTGATGAATCAAAAAATCTTTCAATGTATCAAAAGCGGAAACTTGTTTAGAATCATTCTGTAACAGCAGAGTCAATCTTTTCTAATAAGAAGATTGACTAAAATAAAATTACAACTGTCAACAGGAAAGTTTAAATTAGTTAGTGCAGGTAAGTTTTCCGAGAGACAATCAATTAGTGCCCTAAGTAGTTTGGGATTTTTAAATTTTAGTACTGGAAAATTCTGAATAGATTGCCAATATAAGGTAGCTTACAATCGTGGATTATAACCTTTCTCACAATGCATACTATGCAATTTCATAATTGTCACTAGAGGTGGAAATAGCCTTCACAAGCCACAAGGCATCCCCAGATAAGGAATTAAGTAAGTAGCTATAGCGTTGAATGTTACATAGGTTATTGTGAAGTAGACTGTGAAATAAGTCTATGAATGCAGGAAATTATTGAAAGTCTTCTGAAAATTATGGTAGTGCTAACGGTTGCATGTGAATATAATTTTCGAAATTAGTAATCGCAGTTTGTCCTTTGAATTCAGCAACATGAGGTTGTTCCTCGATAGCATCTAACACTTTAAGCATTGTAATATGCAGGATCAATTTCTTTCCTAATTGCATAAAAAGGTGCGTTTTCGGTATATAAACAACTTCCAATTACATCGATCCAAACCTTATTGAAATCGTTGTATAATGTATGTATATATAAACATGTAAAATATGTAATTTAAGAAAATGCTTTTCAATAACTCCAATGTAAATTAAAATTAATTATATTATCAAACACTCTATATCACCTAGGATACTGGTTGGATGTAAATATATACATTGAGAAAATAACTTAATTGCAGAACAATGCACAAAATATATCAAACATATTAAAACTCGTTTAAATTGTAAAAGATAATGACCTAATTTTATAAAAAGGGCTAATTAAAATAACTTTCTCAGAACAGGTAAACTAGGACAAGTTTAAGTATTTGAAGCAAATATGATCAAGCATGAAAATAGTAGTCAGAATGTCTAATCTTAAGATAAGAAACAAGTTTTCTTTCCAAAGTCTCAGGTAGATTTGAAGTAAACTAAGGTGCAGGTTTTGAAAAAACCCCACAAAGATAGAGAATTATATACATTCCTTGACTTTATGAAATAAGGAGTTGTTGAGTTTACAAGAAGGAATGAGATAAAATACCAGCATATTTAAATTAAACAAGGTCAGAAAATAAGACAAGAAACTTGACCATAAAGTTTATGTGTTGAATATTGAAATTTTAGGTGGTGTTTAATATAATATTAAATATGAAACTCCTTTGTAGAGTGAAACACAAAACATACCTGGAAAATATGAAATTAAAATGGGGATAGATATATCATTTTTAAATTTTGAATAATAAATAAAATGAAATGGTGTGTAGTTCCAGAGGGCTGTGTAATGTACCAACTCTATCTTTATGTCTATTTGTATAAAATATTAATTTTGATATAAGTATTTTTGTAACCATTTGTACCATTAGGCAACTGTTACTTAAGCAATTGCTGTTGCTCATCATGTTAAAATTGACTATTTATTGTAGATACTGTTACGTGTTGATGTACAACCCCATTATTAATTAGTATTATTCATACACATTTTAGGCCTTTGTTCAATATCGGTGCAGTCATATTTCCTGATGACCAATTCTCACGAGAAAATTAACAGGAAGCATGAAACACGCATGATGCGGCCTACCAGGAAATTCAGATTAGCAAGCCGGTAGTAAACCACTATCCGAATGTTCTAAAATATACTTCAAAAAACATTTATCATATTAGATAGCATTGTTTATTAAAGTGGCAACCTCCTGCTACATTCCTCTAGTTACTGTCACCTGAGTGGTGACTGGTGGAAGTCCCCCTAATAAACAAGTCGTGCAGAAGTAGGTGACTGATAGCGATCCTGCATCTATAATTAATTTCAGTGCTACATTAAGAATACACTTAACGATATAATAAAACGCCGGAACAATATGGTGGAGGCACGGGTCTAACATTATCGTGTAACAATACTGTATTTTCCCTTTCACTAATAAATATTGTACTATGTTCCATTATAATTTGTTTTCTGTATTATGTACATACAAGTTGGACTAAAATGCAGGACATTTTTGATAGAAACCAATATAATTATAACAACAAGCAAAGTCTGAAATATATAAAATCTTGAATTAAATCTTAACCGAAAAAGTTGTAATCGTTTTCTTGTCCATTCTAGCTGTATTAGCATTGGTGATGAAGAATCAAAGAAATTGACGGGGGTGGGGGATTGCAATATTGAAATAATAACAGGGGTTTTATATAGGATTGTAGGACCACTCATCGATAATGTGATGAGACATCATTTGATTATGTATATATCGTTGGTGCACAAGTAGTATAATGACACAAGTTAAAAATTAACAATTTCAAGTCTATTGTAAAAATATATAGCAAAATCCCCATATTTTTACGTGGAAGAATGACATTTATACTTTCGAAAATGGCCGTTGGAATGTGGCTGTGTTGTTCTTCCCTTACTACAAGTCGTGAGTTTATGATGATGAAGAGTGCACAAATCTAGTTGTGCTGCGACAGTGAATGTGACAAGATCGTCAATTTTTGACTAGAGCAACAAAAATCAAAACATGTCAGTTTTATTGAAAATAAACTGAAAAAATTATTTTCAATAGTGACACAAGTCAAACTAGGACATTATTGTTGAAAGGATAAGTAGAATTTACCCTATCATTGCATCTTTGTGTTGACTCATTCTGACTTGTGACAGTATTCATGAAATAAGATCAGTTATTTCTCACAGTGAAGGCAGAATTATTAGAGTTGTGCCTATATTCTAAATGAAAAGTTGAATTCTTTAGCACCCGTTTAGGAAAAATAAAATAGATTACTAATGGTGTTATTGATTATTTTTATATTATGATTTCTGTTTCCTATTCCCCCTAAAATTAAATTATAGACAGAACAGAAAAGGAAACATGTTTGGACGGATTAAATTAATTATGAAGTTGAAAAGGATAAAAGTCGATGAAGTTGTTATTTTTATTAAAACACAATTTTTGCAATAACTATAGGTATTGAAACATTAGCCCCTTTATTTCCAGAAAATAGCATCGACATATCCTGAACATCTGGCAAACTAACTACTTTGCAAAATGTTGTATTTTCATCTTTTGAGCAGAGTCATGAAATTACTATGTTAGAGTACAATGAAATAAACATTGCTGGGGTGAATAATACATCGCCGCAGACTGCTAGTTAGTATTATCACCAATGTTCACTACTGTTATAATACATAATAAATTACTCGGTATCTTATATTTCAGGTGACAACTATGGAAGTATTATACCCGTTATTATTGAGAACACTGAACTTGACAAAATATTCAATGAGGAAGTCATGGTAATATCAAATAATGATTACATTTGACAATGTATCTATATCTTGAACATAACTTTTGGGCGATAATGTTTTATACTCGGATTATATAGCAATGATAAGTCCAGTTCTTCATCCTTAGGTCACGTGAAGATGGATGATTCCAATAGTGATGAAGATCATCAAGAAATTTTCAACAAAGAAAAATATGGAGAAGTTATTTTCAGTGTAGCGGATCATCTAGAAGTTTTCAAGGAGGAGACACATTTAGATGTTGAAGAGAAAAGAGGGAGAAAACGAAAGGCTAAACCACAACAGTGGAAGAAATCAGTAAGTGAAGCATGCAGAAATCATGAAAGAAAATACAGTAACGTCAATGCTTTAAAAGAAACGAAGGTTGTTGAAGCAAAAGCAGTGAGACAATAGTCAGCTTAATTGCAAAACAAAAGTAACCGAAGGTCAGAGGCACGACATTGTTTTCAAATTATTAGGCTCTAGATGACTTACAGAGACAACGTGAATTTCTGTTACTCAGTATGGAGTTAGTTGAGCCTAAATATAGGTATGCTTGTCGAAACAGCCACAGAAAGAAAACAATGCCTTTTATTTTCCATCATTGGTAAGAAGAGAAGACAATAGAAAACGGAGAAAGCGTGAATATTAGGTTTGTAGATCGGGAAAAAGCATTTGACAATGTAAAATGGAAAAGATTGGACTGAGTTATAGGCATAGACGGATAGTACATAGCTTATATAAAGAGTAAACAGCGGTATTATAATTAGAGCAGAAACGTAGAGAAGTAAATATTAGGACAGGGACGAGTCAGGGATGTGCTCTATCCCCATTAATTTTAACTTGTACATCGAAGAGGCAATGCATACTGTCAAATGCAGGAAGACAATTGGAATTATTATGCAGGGATAACAGACTGATATGCTTAGATTTACAGATGATATAGCGGTATTAGCACCTAGCAAGGAAAAGTTAGAAGCAGCCCTTAATGAAATGGAAAATGATTAAAAATAAAGCTAAAGTACTAGAATACAGAGGGGAAAATAAATAAAAAACTAGAATACAAATAGGAAACGAGAGCTTACAAGAGGTTAAGGATTTCTGCTATCTAGGAAACCAAATAACGCAAAATAGGAAAAGCACGAAAGGTACAAAACAAAGATTAGCACATGGTCGTGCAACATTTAACAAGAAAACGCAATTACTGTGTTCAAAGACAACAAAGTTAGAAACAAGGAAAAGATTGCTGAAAGCATATGTGTGGAGCACAGCACTGTACAGCTGTGGAACTTGGACAGTCGGAGAAGCGGACAGGAAAAAGATAGAAGCCTTTGAAATGTAGTGCTACATACGTATGATGAAGATATCATGGACAGATAAAATTAAGAACAAAGCGGTTCTAGAAATGGTAGGGGAAGAATGAAATATGTGGAAAACCGTAAAAAATAGGTGAGATAGGATGAAATGCCATAAGGCATGAGGGAATAATGCGAAATATATTAGAAGCAGAGATAGGAAAAAGGAGAGGTAGAGGTAGACCTAGGTTAGACTATTGCATGCAGATAGTTAAAGATGTAGGCTGTGGGAATTTTAAGGAAATGTGTAGGCTAGCTTAGAATATAAACCATTAGAGGTACACATCCAACCAGTTCCAAGACAGAAAACCTTATGGTGACAAAAAATAATTGTACTTTAACCTGATGATTATTATAAGCAACTACAGGTATTGGTTGTGCAATATTCTCGAATAATATTAATTGTGTGAAAGAATTTACTGAACAACTATTAATTCGGCAAATGTCTGTGTTGGGGGATCTTGGCAGCTGCAGTCTGCTTAACCCCTTTTACATACCACTGAATATCGGTGAAATAGGGCATATATATCTAGGCTGTAGGAATGTCAGGGAACTGTGTAAGCTAGCTCAGAATAGAAATCAGTAAACGTATGCGTCTAACCAGTTCCAAGACTGAAAACCAAATGACTAAAAAAATAATTGCACTTAAGCTGATGGGTACTATAAACAAATACAGGTGTTGGTTTTTCAATTTTCTCAACTAATGCTGACTGTGTGAAAGGATTTATTGGAAAACTACTAATTCGGCAAATGTCTAAGTGTTGGGAGATCTTGATAGCCACATGTTGCTTAACCCCCTTCACATACTACTGAATATCGGTGAAATAGGGTATATATTTACAAAACAATGGAAGGGGAACTGTGCTGTATTCAGGCAGTGGGAATTTCGGGGAACTGTGTTAGCCAGCTCAGAATAGAAATCAGTGGAGGTACATGTCCAACCAGTTCGAAGACGGAAAACCTAATGACAAAAAATAATTACACTTAAACCTGATTGTTATTATAAACTACAGTTGTTGATTTTGCAATATTTTCAGCTAATCTTGATTGTGCAGAGGAATTTATCGGAAAGCTATTAATTCGGCTAATGTTCAAGTATTGAGGAATCTTGGTAGTCACAGGCTGCTTAACCCACTTCACATCCACTGAGTATCGGTGAAATAGGGTATAGGTATATATTTACAAAACAATAGAAGGGGAACCGAACTGTATCTAACAAGAAAGAGCAGAGGCTATGTTTGAAGACAACAAACATAGAAACAAGGACAAAGTGTTGCAAGCATATGTGTGTAGCACAGAACTGTACGCCTATGAAATAGGGACAGTAGGAGAAGCAGACAGGAAAAGGGGCAGATAAAGTTAATAACAAAGAGGTTATAGAAATAGTAGGGGAATAAAAATATCTGTGGAAAAATAAATAAGAGAAATAGAAGGGAAGGGTATGTTTTAGGCATTTTTGGGGAATAGTGTGGGCTATATTACAAGCAGATGTAGGAATAGAGAGGCAGATTTAGACCTAGATCAGAATATTGCACGCAGATAGTGAAAGATGCAGACTGTGTGAATTTTAGGGAAATGTGTAGGTTAACTCAGAATAGGACACAATGGAAGTATGCGTCTAACCAGTTCCAGAATTGGAGACTTAATAATGATGATGGTAAGAAGATTACAGTATACAAAGCATTTTTAAATAGTACTCTTGCCATATCTGACAGGTCAATAAAAACAGTGTTAGAAAAACGTAATGTTACGACCACTAATATGATTGGTCTTGAAAAGCGGGGAAAACATGGTAGGCACCACAAAGGTGATGACAGCATTAAAAAAGCAGTACATCGTCAGATAAATTCTATTCCTAGGATGGAAAGTCATTATTGCCGAAAAGATTCCGTTCAAGAATCCATTGAAGGGAATAAGACGCTAGCAGACTTACATAGTGACTACTGCGTTCAAAATGAGAAGCCACATGCTAATTATCTTATCTACTATCGAAGTTTCAATACGAAATTCAACATCACATGTCATCGTCCAAAAAAGAACCAATGTGAAGACTGACTTTTCGGAATGCTTCTGAAAAGGAAAAAAGTACATTCAAAGATATATACTGGAGACATTTAATAGAAAAGAATTATCTTGTGAAGAAAAGAGTGCTGATATAAATATCGAAATTAACAATTTGGTTGTAATATTTTATGACTTGGAGGCAGTCCTTCAATGCCTTCAGAGAGATGCGTCCAGTTTTTATTATGTGTTCAAAATTAATGTTTTAAATTTTACTCTTTACGGACTGAAAGCAGAAAAAGCTAACGTGTTTTGTTACTTATGGGATTAGACGCAAGCTAAACGCAGTGCTACTAAGCTTGGAACCTGCGTCCTAAATGATATTGCATCATTGAAGGATAGACATCCAGTCAAGAATGGGGAGAAGCTAGAGGCGATTTTCTACAATGACAACTGCTGTGGTCAGCAGAAGAATCGCTTTGTGTTATCAATGTACCTCTATGCTGTAACACAGTATTCCTTCATAAATTCCATAACACACAAGTTTTTAGTCAAGGGGCACGGTCAAAATAAAGGCGATAGTGTGTATTCAGTAATTGAGCGTACTGTCAGGAGAGGTTTAAAATTGGGCCCAATTTACGTACCACCCCAATATGCAACATTGGTTGGTGGTACCAAAAAAAAAACTAGAGAGCCTACTAGGTATATGAAATGAGCTATGACTCAATCCTATTTGAAGGATTTAGCCACACAATATCTAATAACAAATAATAACTTGAAGGATTCAAATGGCCATGCCGTTAGAATAACAAACGTTTCGTTTTGAAAAGAACAGCCCTCGACAATTTTTTTTTAAAACATTACCCGCAGAAAGACAAGCATAATCAATTTGAAAGAAGGACAAATAAAAACCAGAATCACTACCAATGAGTTGAAACAATTGTATAATAGTAAAATTGGGGCAGCAGCAAGAAAAACCTGGTTTCCTGTGATTCCTAAATTCTATTTCGTTTTCTATGAAAATTTATAAAAATCTATAATAATAATATCATATTTTTGAAGTTTGAATTATGAAACTAATACAACTCTGTGTAAAATACCTTATTTTTTTGGCAATAAATAAGTGTTGTTTTTTATGAAATAATAAAATTGTTATTTTTGTATGCACTTGCTAACCAATTATTGTGTTTGTGATAAAATTATCGATGTGGTATAAAATATATTTTTCTGAAAGATCGTCATAACTCACACGAGGAATGAAAATATAATGTTTTTGGGGGTTGTTCTTAATATAATCAAAACAAACGTGTTGTTGTTAGGTATGATACGAGGTAGACACTGATGTTTATTCCCACAAAAGTATTTGGGAATTTGAAAAGTCCATGACCATTACAAGCCTTGCAGAAACAAGAAATTTTTAAATGGCCACCCTGCAAATCCACTTTTTTGAGTTGTGTCACTATTCTTGTGCACCAAGGATATATATGCAATAACCTTTAGTGGTGAATGAACAGCTGGAGCAGTGTATATCATCAACCTTGCTGTTAGTTACGTGTACAATAAAACAACATGAACTAAAGATCTAGTTCATGTGTTGCACTTGTCGCCGCTACCATGGTTTTTAACATACAGAGGCTGAACTTGAATTAGTCCATATATTCCACACATGCCCTATATGTACTAATGGCTGTGTCTAAAATTACTGTCGAATTGCTTGAGAATTGTATACACAAATTGGTCGTTGGCCAATTGTTTTAGTAATAACCAATGATGGAACAAATAACTATAGCCATACTAGTATCTTACCTCATCCATACTTTTATTTCTTTAAAATCAAAAAGTTATCAGTACTATCCTTGAAGTGGAGCACGTGACAGTTAGAGTCTTATAGATAGTTCTTACATGCTAACTAATAATATTAGTAGCAGCTCCACAATACATATACTGTGAGAATAGGACACCATATACTTAGTGACAGTCGGGGTCTTAGTTTTTCTTTACGATTAATATAAACTAGTGTATTCCTACTAAGCCATTGAATAAAACATAGAAAAATCTTTAAAAACGTTAGCCTTTTATGCTGCTTGAACTTTCCATTTGGGATTATTTTAGAATACTTACAAGGTAGTAGAATTTATTCTACAATCCAGAGTAAGTAATGTAGCTGCCATGTTCGCATGAAAAAATGTTATAAACGTCTTTAGCCTAATGTTATTTTACCGAAATGAAACATATTATAATTGATTTTACACATAATGACTTTAGTAAATTTTATTTATGATAAATATAGAATTACAGTTATGTGCTATATACTACGTTTAACATCAATGCTTAACTTACACCAATAATAAAAATTGTAACAAAACTACTGAAGACTACAGTAAAATCCTGATGATAGGTACAGTTGGCCCAAAAAGTGGTTGTTCTCTTAAGTATAGGAATTAGTTGCAAGAGGTATTATAGCAGAGAGCTATGTCATCTAGAAAATGCAGTTTGTTATACTATACATCTGAATCTGGCATTATATATGAATAATCACACATAATTTGAAGAAGGCTATCATGTTTTTATGGAATTTATTAACATATTGATATCAATAAAGCTAAGTGATCATATTAATTACTAATGCAAATAGTTATTTATGTAACTAGTTATGAAAAACAAATTTTATTTGACGAATGTTATATTTGCTAAAACAAGCGAGTAAAATGTTTGAGTTTTGCAAATTACACAAGTCGAATAAAATTCTTTTCATAACTTGTTATGTACAAAATTTTATCTAACATCACTTCAAAAGGAATTGAAATATTTTAGAGTTTCACTATACAGTGTAATTTGCCCATTGTACTAACTACAATGGGCGGTGGTCCTGGGAAACTTATTCTTAATCCTACACTGTAATAAAATAAAACAACTCAGACACAAGAAAATTCCATATACCCGACTAAATACAACTCTCGGTACACGCTTTTTTCTCTTCTTTTTTACATAATATTTACTCCTAATAGCCCTACCTACTATCTAATCATCAAAAACCTATAACAAAAGGCATATGTAAAAACAATGAATTACTCTGATTATATTCCCCTAAGTTCAAAGTCCTACTAATTAATTCCCTACACTATAAAAATACTAGTAAATAAACTACCACTTGTCTTATTTCTCTAGCCCTGTATTATTGCACGTATAATGAACCTTCTTTTTGCTTTGTCTTCGGGCCCAACATTCGCGGATCCCGATACAACTATCACAAAGCGATTGCACTACAACCCTCAACTCAAAAACATACGTTATTAGCATAGAATTCTTTTTAAATAATCAGGTGGACCACTACTTTATGCAGTCACAAGCTCGCCTTTTTCGTAAACAAAACCACTTTGTACACATACCGAATGACTTCACCTCTTAATATGCCGTATTTGTACCCCAACTAACTTTAACTGACAGTAAGTCTATCGATAAATGATTTATTACTGTTATTATACCTAGCGACGATTAATGAAATGTATACTTGCATTAATCCTACTTTTAATAACACTAATTTCTAGACAAGGTTAAGTTTACGCACGACATCTTTTACCTTCCTGTTTACTGTCCCTTCGCGACTCGCCTCCTCTTGCGTACGCGCCTCACTGTCACCTGCACCGTGTTTAGCCAGGGTTGGGAACTATATAATTCAAGTAGAGATGTATGCTTTATAACGAATTTAAAACAAGCTTACGAGCACATCCCACCATACAAATATAAATTCAACTTTTATGTCCTTACTAGAGTATTATTATGGAATTTGTTTAAACAAATGCAATTAATTATTTGTTGCAAGGACGGTTGATTCAATCATAGAAAATTCGTATATGGATATCCCTTCAGATGTACAAGAAGCAGTAATTTAGCTGTAATTTCTATAATAAGCAGCTAAATCAAGAAGAAGGAACGAAGAAACGTTTAGAAAATTTGAAAAATGGCGTAAACAGATGGAGCAAAATTATATGTGAAAAGGTACTGTTAGTGTATCTTGAAATTGTATCTACAGTGCGGATGACTTACTCAATGTTAAAGGCGAAATTAAATGATAGAAGAAACATTGATATTCGAAAATATATTACTTTAATAACATTCTTCAAGAGAATATCTGCAAGTTATTACATTAAAGAAAATCTATCATTTTACACAAGAAAGAATTTTGAAAAATTATTAAAGAAGCTGATGACGAAAAGTTCTATTAAGTAAAATATGACTTACTGTTATCATATTTAAAATATTACAGTTTCTGATTTATGGATTATTTTGGGTGCTGGTGCTTGTAAAAAAGCAGATATGAGAGTTATGTGTGTCAGAAATGTTGTGGATGAAGGATATTTTTAAAAATTACTATCATAAACAAAAATACATGTGATATGATAATTAATGGTCACAAATATTGGTATTTCTACATTCAAAAAAGTTTAGATATTATTTAAAAAATATGTTGACTGCAACCACAAATTAAAAACCATGACTGCTTTTGTAAATATAATTGTCACAAATGTGGAGTACAAGCTATAGGTATAAATACACTTACATGTTTACCAAAAGAAATTAGCGAACAACCTGGTTTACCAAATCTTACTACATATATATGGCGATCAACAGCATCTTTGCTTGTGGATTCAGGTACCGACATATTAAAAATTAAGCAACATGGGACTGGAAATTCAATGAATTTATCAGGGTCAGTGTTAATAGATGATGAACATCTTGAAGAAAAAATAATAAATTACTCCCAAGCCCAGGTTGAGTTTTAGTAACTGAGTTTGTAATAATTTTGTTGTAAATAAATATACAAATAACTCTGAAAATAATTGTTTTGTATGTTCTAATAAACTATACAAGGCTTAAATATACAGCTATATGTAAGTCCTCATTACATCACTAGTGATGTAGAGTAAAAGAGTTTTGAAAAATTTGACAATAGGTAATGTCAAAAATGCGTTTAAAATTTGACATTGCATCCTTGGTCAGATAATAGTTATTTATAGTTTTTGTGAGGTATAGGCATTATTATACATAGCGAGACACTTGCACGACAAGGATATAGTTCGAGTCATGTAATCTCAGTAATGCAGTAAAAATGCTGTTGCCCCACATATACAAAATTTTACGCAAAACCGCAAGAAATTTTATCCACAACTACCTAAAATTGAGAAAAATTTAAAATCAAATCCAGTTTGTAATTTTTGGTCCAAAATCAAGAAGCAAATGTAGTGTTATGGTAACCGGACAAACTTGTTATAAACAAAATTGGGTTTTCGTTTTTACATTTTCTTGTGAAAGTAGTGGTGTTGACTGAAATAGTGAGTGATTTACAAACACAAAACCTGCCTTTTAAAATTGAAGACGATCTTGGAAATATGGTAGCTTTACTTTATCCAGATAAATCGAAAACCAAGTATGAACAATTTTATAAAAATTCACTGATTCGCGTGCATCTAAGAATATCCAAAAAGAAGCAAAAGAGAAAGTATTATTGGCATTTTTTAAGAATTATCCAAGAATTACAAATCTTGTAGTCTTTGGGCCTTCTATTCTATGCTACGGTCTACAATCTGTGAGCGGAAAAATGTTGACATCAGTAAATTCAATAATTTAATTGCGTTTTTGAAAAAAAGGGCCGTATGATGCAAATCAAAAAAATTAAGAATATTAATGAAAGGATATATTTCAACATTTTTATAAGATGCCGATAACACAAATTTTTTGCTAACAAAGGTAAGAACAAAAACATGTTTGGTATATGAATTTCATAAATATAAAATTAAAGTTGCCTTAATTATTGAACTTGGAGGTGCATGCAGAGTGAACGAATTAACTAATTTGCTGTTAGAAAGCCTAAAAAACCGTGAAATGTTTCATACCTTCATACCAAATACAAAAGCAAAAGTTTCAAGAGAATTCTTTATCGCTGCCGGGGAAATCGAATGTGCGAATATGGTCGAAATAATTCGAAAATACCTCGCTCTAAGTTCTGGTCATGCCGATCATGGAAGATGGTAAATGCATAAAGCTTCCTCTTGGTATAAACACTTTCAGTGTAATGCCAAAGAAGATTACTTCTTTCCTCAATTATTGCAGCCTCAAGAATATATGGGGCACTGTTTTCGACGGTTGTCTACTTGACTTCTAATCAACACCGGAACAGACCTTCTAACTATAAAACGGCATGGTAGTTGGAAGTCTAACACTATGTGTTAAAGTTGTATTGAAACGTCAAGGTCCCGGGTTCAAATCCCGACACGGTTTGCTTGAAAAATGTTAGGCGAGCATTTTTCACAAAAATACACCCTTGTTCGAATGTGTGTGTGTTGTCATGCACGTTAAAGATATCTACCTTGCTTGAAACAGCAAGGGTTCGGCAAAATTCCAAATTTTGCAGGTAAACAAAACTCGCTTTCTGGCCAATGTAGTATGTTCGGGTGGAGCATTAGAAAATCAAATGTAATGTATTGAACGTCCCTTGAAAACAAGAAAAAATAGCAACAAGAAGTTTTTGGAGGAAAGATTACCATGAGTGAAGCTAATACAAGTGCTTACAAAAAAATTCAAGCATTGTTAATAAAATACAGACCAGTTACATTTGTCTTGTATTAATCTTACGAATTGTCAAAGTTTTGTTATTGGTGTATATAAGTAGGAATAATTTATATTATCTATTAATTAAAAAGTTGGTAAACCTGTTTGTTCGTAATAAAATAATCATCAAATTGTGATCTCCTTCTTTAATATTCCACTAATGGTGTAATATGTCACATTATTCCACTAGTGGTGTGATGTGCTTCATTATTCAACTGAAGCAATGCAAAAAAATAGTGTAACGAGGCCCTTATAAAACAATTTTAGATGAAAATATTTACAGTACAATTTATACAATTAATTCTATAATTATAACAGAGACCTAGGTATTTCACAATTAAGAGAAAATATTACAAATTATATTTTAAATCATTGTCATTCCAGTTAATATTTCAAGTGTGCTACTTTTGAAGCAATAATGTCAGTGCTTCTGACCATTTATACTAAGGTAATAGTAACAAGGTGTGCATGAATTTCAGTTAGTGTTTGTAGTGATCGTCATAGAAATTGCATTTGATAATGGATAACCACTTTGCAGGTCAACTGTACCCTAGGTTTGTTGCTACCAATAACATGTTGTCATTGTAGAAAGTTTATAAAATACAATAAAATGGTGCTAAATGAATAAAATGTATGATTTTGTTTTTGTAAAAACATTTATGTATATATATTAAAATAAAATGATAATGTTTAAAAAAGTTGTTCCCTTTTAAATATGAATAGATTTGGAATCGTATGTTAATATTCTAACACAGATAAAAATATATAAAAATTAAATTTATATTTTAATTGTTGTTTATTTTTAACCTATTTTGATATTTGATAATATGGTTTAAGCTGAATTTCCTTTTGTAAAATTTAGAGTAGAACGTATTTTTTTCCGAATTTGTGGAGATTTCCATTTGTTTCCGCGAAGTATTGGTTTCATATCATTTGGTGATACTCCTTCATCAACATCATCTGTTTCTGTCTTGATTTCCATTTTCTAAGGAACAAAAAAAACTTACTAGTTATAATTTCAAAATATAACCAAATTAAATAATTGGAAGTACTTTATAAGATAGTATCCGTTCTGTGAAAAGTCAAGTTCATATATACATATATATATATATATATATATATATATATATATATATATATATATATATTGTTTACGGGTTTAGGTCTGCTGGTAGTAGGTATATAAACTCTTTCTTTAACTGCCTAAATTTTCGGATTTATTTTTGAATCCTTGATCACAGGCTTCAAAATTGAGATTAATAAAATGATTGCATCTAAATTAAAATGTAGTCGTAAAGTAGTTTGCATTTGGCTAAGGTGTAAAATTAAAATTTGTATATTCTATTGAAGTATTTAAAATGTCTTTTGAAGTTTGTATAAAAAGACATTTTAAATACTTCAATAGAATATACAAATTTTAATTTTACACCTTAACCAAATGCAAACTACTACAACCACATTTTAATTTAGATGCAATCATTTTATTAATCTCAATTTTAAAGCCTGTGCAATAAAATTCCGAAAAAGGCAGTTAAAAAGAGTTTATATACAACAGCATGGGACCTAAACCCGCAATAAAACAATTCATATGATTATACAAGGTCGTTACTATAAAAGTTTTATATACAAATGGGGTTTTACGAAAAAATATCACATATATATATATATATATATATATATATATATATATATATATATATATATGTAGGATCCGAATTATAATAGACGGTCTTAATTAATATCGTTTAAATTAAATAGGTACGATGTAGCATTTGGCAAGATCACGGTGCATTTAAATATGTTGTATACACGTTAGAGCAGATAGCGGTTGAAAACAGAGTTCTGGTTTTCTGGATTTTCCGATATCAGTTGAATTTAGACGTTGAAAATGGCAGTAAACAATTAAATGTTGTTAATGCAATAGACGCGAAACAATGTATAGCTGGGTACATTAGTCGAATTAGACGTTAGATGTGGTATTAAATAATTACGAGGAAAGACTTGCCTCAATTAATTATTTTTACTTTAATATTGAAAATGATGACTTGGGATATATTATACTTAGAGATGAGTTTGGATTAGCATTAAAGGGTCCGAATAATGGCAAGGCACCGGGTACTGATAAGGTGCAAGCAGAAACTCTAAAAACCACTGGACCAACAGTAACAACTTCTCTTCCAACTTGTAAGCTATATGCATGAGACAGGCGAGATACCCAAAGATTTCAAACGTAACATCATAGTAACTATACCAAAAAGGAGATGCGGGGATAGATGTGAACATTTTCAAACAATAGGTTTGACAACACGTTTCAAAAATATTAACTAGAATTGTACAAAGACGAATAGAAAAACGAGCTGAAGAAATACTAAGAGAAGATCAATTTGGGTTTAGACGAAACAAGGGATCACGGGAGGCTATTTTAGCTCTGAGAGTGATAATGGAAAAAACAATAGAAAAGGGGGAAAGTAAGTAAGTAAGTAGATTTATTGCATAACTCAATATAGGTTATTAAAGTATAAAACAAATTATTATAGTATAAAGCAAATTATTAAAAAACAGTTAATAATATAATTAGTTTTCATTTCTACAACTTAAAATATATTTTTTTAAATTACTCTTGAATTTTCTTTGAGAAGGCTGATTTGTAACTGATTTTGGTAATGCATTATATAACAACGCCATAATGAAATACATTTTTTGTAGTTATCATTTTATTCTTCTTGTATATTGTAATTGTCTGCTTGTCTTGTACTGTAGTTATGTATATTTGACACTTTAATTAAGTTGCTAACTAAGTACGAAGGCAGCATACCATTTATAATTTTATATATAAAAACCATACTATTATACTTCATTTATTCCTGAACATTTAAAAAATTAAGGCATTCTAACATTTTACGAACTTTGGCAAATCTGCTACATTTTAATAAACATCTCATTGCACGATTTTGTATCTTTTGCAATCTTTCCAAATCACCTTGATTTGAGACAAATAAAATGGTGCTGCAATATGTTAGGTATGGATAAACTATTGCTCTATATAAAGTTATTTGAGCAAAACTTGATAGCTTTGCACTAATTCGTCTCAGAAATCCAACCTTTTTGCTTACTTTATTTATAACCATCTGTAGATGCATTTTAAAAGTTAAGTTTCGGTCAATTACTACGCCAATGTATTTAATGTTTTCACTATATCGTTTATGTAAATTATAATTATAAAAAGCAATGGTCCCAAAATATTTCTTTGTGGAACACCCCCTCAATTTCTGATCTACTAGATGTTTCCGTTGTCATTTCGTTTCTTGCTCCCTGTTTTGTAGGTAGTTTTTAAACCGCTCTAACGCATTGTCTTTAACTCAATATTTTTTCAATTTTTGAATGAGAATATTTCTACTTATAGTCTCAAATGCTCTTTTGTAATCTATAAAGACTGTACACACCGCCTTTCCTTTATCCATTGATTCTTTCCATTCATTTATAATTAGCTGAATCGCTGTCTCACACGAGTGTTTCGTTCGAAAACCTGACTGATAGGTGGTAAATATATTAGTCTCATCCAAGAATTGCTTCAGTTTTATATATTACTGTTTCTAATACCTTTTCAATTGTGGCCAACATATTGATAGGCCTGTACTCTTCGCATTTCTTTTTTGATACTACTTTTGGAATTGATGTAATTGTTGATATATTTAAGTCCTTGGGCACAATTCCATGCATAAGAGACATATTTATAATGTTTAGTAGCGGATAACCAATAATATCGAAAAGTTCTTTAAGAACTCTACTGTTTACACCATCCGGGCTGTTTATATTTGCTTGCTTATATACCAATTCCTTTAATTCATGTATTTTTAATAATTTAAAAGTATTTAATTCCTTCAGGCTTGTACGTATTTGGTCGTGAAACTCAAACTTTTTAATACCAATTGATGATGTAATTTTTGTTACACTAGTTATGGAGTAACTATTGAAGTTTTCGGCAATAGTCTTGTCATTAGTTTCCGGTGTATTCTCAAATATAATATGCTTACTATTTTGAATACGTTCGGTTTTTAATACAAATTTTAAAGTCTTCCACATTTTTACTGGGTTTTCTTTATTTTCATGTATTTTCTTTTCATATATTTAACCCTTTTGCTGCTGAATTAAGGATGAAACTGCACCACTTGTGTGCTGAATTAAGAAAATCTAAAAACGTATATATACGGCTGTAGCATTCAGAATAACACAGAACATATAATTACTGACATAGCATATGTATTATATAATTTGTGGTGCGTGCGTTCATACGTTCATAGCATACCTGTTAAACTTAGATATTAAAAAAATGCAAATAAATACTACACTATTTATTATGTAAATAAAAATCAGTTGTGCTAAATATTTTAAAACTTTTCAACGTGTGAAATAGTTCAAAACACAGTTGGGACAACAATATCCAGTGTCCTTCCTTCTTTTTTGGTAATTGCTAAGCTTCCTTATCAGTCAAACTGACATATCCTGCCATTATACAAGAATTTATGCCTATGCACTATTTAGCAGCAAAAGCACATGCAACATGATTTAAAATCTGAACATGACTAAATCTAATAAAACCGCCAATGCTTGTGATTTACGAAGTACATATATGCAACTACAAAATAGAGTAGGCGAGCTTCTCGTACGTATATTTACTGACAACGCACGGATTTTTGAAATTATAAAACGTATATTTACGGACGTAGCAGTTAAAGGGTTAATCTTAGTTCTATGTATCATAAATATCACAATATTTTGCATTCTTTGTATGCTTTCTAATCTTCCATACTTCTTGTGAATGTAATTTTTTTATAAAATTTATTTCGTATATTAATTACTCTTTGTATTTCTCCATTTAACCATAAATTTAAACTATTTTGTGACACCTCCTTGTCATATGAATTATGGTCAATTGCATTTTTAATGTTAGTGTAAAACGTTTTATAAAGTTTATCGATGTTGGTTATTTCATACTTCCAATCTGCCAATATTAACGTGTATATAGGGTTTGTAGATCTGAAAAAAGCATTCGACAATGTAAAATGGAAAAAAATGTTTGAAATACTCAAAAGGATTGGAATGACTTTTATGGATAGACGGATACTGCATAGCTTATACAAAGACAAACAGCAGTAATACGAGGGACGTCCGGAAAGTAGTACTCGTTTGTACCATGTGGAGCACTGGTGAGTAGAGTAGCATCCGGACTAGTTATAACACCTTTAGTTATATTGCAGCTCTCTATGTGCAAATTTACTTCTTGCTGGTACTGACTGTGTTCTTTCTGTGTGTTTATAATGTTCAAAAAAATAGAGAACGCCACCAGTTGTGGAATTAAGGCTGTGGTTAGATTTCTCAACGCAAGGAATGTGAAACCCTGCGATATTCATCATCAACTAAAGGAAGTGTATGGAGACAATATTATGGATGAGTCTTAGTTCGGCGTTGGGTGTCGTAATTTCAGTTTGGGCAGAGACAATACTCATGATGAAAAGCGATCCGGACGACTGCCAGTAATTACGGACGAACTGCTGAGTTTATTTACGAATTCGTGAAGGCCGATCGGTGCATAACAATTGATGAGATCAGTGAAAATTTCAGCAATGTTTCACGAACAGTTATTCATGAAATTGTTAAAGAACACCTTCATTATGCGAAGATTTGTGCAAGGTGGGTCCTTTGCATGCTTACTGACGAACACAAAACCATCTGTATGGCTGCAGCACTAACGTTTTTGGACCGTTATTCTCGCGAAGGAGACTCTTTCTTGATGCGCATAGTCACTGGTGACGAGACATGGGTTTGTTATGGAACACCTACAAGTTAAAGGCAATCAATGGAGTGGCATCATGCTCATTCACTAATCAAGTTGAAAAAATTCAAAACGGTCATGTCTACTTGAAAACTCATGGCAACCATTTTTTGGGATCGGCGAGGTGTATTGATCATTGATTTCATGCCCCGTGGGGACACTATAATGCCGATGCATATTGTGTGATATTAAAGAAATTACGGCGAGCAATTCAAAATCGACGGCGAGGTCTGTTGTCCTTCTCCTCCACGACAATGCCAGGCCTCATACTGTTCGAATAATAGAACAACTTGTTCAACAATTCAAATGGGAAACTTTTACCCATTCACCCTACAGCCCAGACTTTCCACCCTCGGATTTTCATCTGTTTACAAAACTCGAGGACTTTTTGGCAGGAAAGAAATTTGAAAGTGATGATGAACTGAAAGCAGCTGTGACTATATATCTCAATACATTGGCGGCAGAGGAGTACAAAGTTGGCATACAAAAACTCGTCTCATGTTATGAGAAATGCTTAAATTTGCGAGGTGACTATGTGGAGAAGTAGTGTAAGGTTTGTTCTTTTCAAATAAAACATTAAAATTTGTTAAGATGTACTAGTTTATTTTTTATTCAAAAACGGGTACTACTTTTCGGCCGGCCCTGGTAGAATTAAAGCAGGAAAATAGAGAAGCAAATATTAGGAAAGGGGTAAGACAGGGATGTGCTTTATCCCTATTAATTTTTAACTTTCTGTTCTGGTTTATGGGTAATACAGGTTTTACAATGATTTAGTCCTGAATAGCGTTAGTACATAATTTAGGTCAAAAATATATCGGAGCTATCTGTACATAGGTTTTAAAAATGTTTGTAAGGTAGGACATTTGATTAAATATATCGATTAATTGTGAAAGGAACTCCATTACACCAGGAGCTTAAAGTAATCAAAATTCTCACTAGACTAGATTAGATGGGCTGGCGCACATACATTTGACCGTCTTAAAAACTTTTCGTGGCAAGTGATATTGGTAACGTAGTGTTGAAATTTCACCTAGTGAATTGTCACATTTTTCGAATTCCTTTTGGTCTATTTTTCTTCTATTTGTTACTACAGGAATCCAGCCCGTACCACTGTAGTTAACCGGTGTATCATTATTTTGTTACAAGATTCCCATCTCATTTGGACAATTCCAAATTTAATAATTTAACGCTGCAAACACCTACAACAATCTGAACCTTCATCTACATATTTCTTTAAGACATGTTTAAGCTTTGATTAATCCTGAGGAAGTGATCCATACATCATATTCTACGGATAATACGGTAATTGCTTTGCCATAAATCGAAAATTAGGTTTAAAAATGTTGTTACAAGCTAGATTTTTCTTGAGACTTAATAATACTTAACACCTAAACTAGTCACATATTAAAAATGTATTGATGGAAACAAGTTGCGTGAATTAAATTACGACTGAAGATATGGATTTGATAAAAATAATTGCAACTAGGAAATCTGTTTAATAAATTAATCAATTGTGGGGTGTTGATGTTCTTTATTATTGATAATAAATTGAATAAATGTTATTCAAATTTTGTGTATCTGTCCTTATGTTTAGTGAAAGATCTTCTAGCAAAATTGCACCATTTCAAGAAACAAGCATTTTCTGTAATTATCGTTCTTAAAATAATTTTAATTTGGTTGTAACTAAAAGCAAGACGTTTCCGTAGCCTGTAACACCAATGCATAGGTCATGATGTTTTGGTTGCAATCGCTTTTGTGAGAAGTAATCCTGACAAGAGCCATCTAGATATGAGTCCCACATATTTGTTCCTATAGTGCTAACACTGTATTGGTAAACGATTCCAGATTTTGGATCTTTAGGAGTGTTATTTGTTTAATTTACTTAAAAGCACCCTCTCTAAAGTTATAACGGGTTTACTTTCGAGCTGTACCCCCTCAATGTCTTTGAAAACACGTTTTAAATTTTGTTGTTAGCCTATCTATATAAGGAGATGGAATGAAAATGTTGGGGTTGATAGGAAGAGTTAGAAGCTGCTCTTAATGAAATGGAAAAGTTCTAACAGAGAGATACGGTATGAATATTAACAAAAATAAAACTAAGGTACTAGTATGTAAAGGAGGGGAAAATGAATCAGAAACTAGAATACAAATAGGTAACGAGAACTTACAAGAGGTTAAGGATTTCTACTAGCTAGGAAGTTAAATAATGCAAGATGTGAAGAGCGCAAAAGATATAAAACAAAGATTAGCAGAAGATCGTGCTACATTTAACACAAAAAAGTAACTACTGTGTTCAAGAACAACAAACAGCAACAACGAAAAGATTGCTTAAAAGATATATGTGGAGCACAGCATTGTACGGCTGTGAAACTTGGACAGTAGGAGAAGCGAACAGAAAAAGATAGAAGTCTTTGATATGTGGTACTACATGGGTATGGTGAACACATCATGGACAGACACAGTTAAGAACAAAGAGGTACTAGAAATGGTAGGGGAAGAAAGAAATATGTGGAAAACGGTAAAAAATAAGAGAGATAGGATGATAGGCCACATATTAAGGAATGAGGGCATAGTGCAAAATATATTAGACGCGGAGATAGAAAAACTGAGAGGTAGAGGTAGACCTAGGTTAGACTACTGCACACAGATAGTAAAGATGTAGGCTGTGGGAATTTCAGGGAAATGTGTAGGCTAGATCAGAATAAAAATCAATGGAGGTACGTATCCAACTAGTTTCTAGACGGAAAACCTAATGATGAAAAAAGTAATTGCACTCAAATCTGATGATTATTATAAACAACTACAGGAGTTGGTTTTGAAATATTTTTAACTAATGTTGATTGTGCGAAAGGATATATTGAAAAACTATTAATTCAGCAAATGTTTAAGTGTTTGAGGATCTTGGTAGCCGCAGGCTGCTTAACCCCCTTCATATACCACTGAATATCGGGTAAACAGAATATATAACTGTAAAACAATTGAAGGAAAACCGAACTGCATCTATCAAGAAAGAGCTGCAGCTATGTTCGAAGACAACAAACGTAGAAACAAGGAGAAAATTGTTGAAAGCATATATGTGAAGTAGAGCACAGTAAGTCTATGAAATAGGAACAATAGGAGAAGCAGGCAGAAAACGGTAGAAACCTTTTGGAATGTTGTGCTCCAGATGTTTGCATGGACAGACAAAATTAATAACAAAGAGGTTATAGACATAGTAGGGAAATAGAGATATCTGTGGAAAACAAAAAATTGGAAAAATAGAAGGGTAGGATACATACGACATTTTTGGGGAATAGTGCGGAGTATATTACAAGCAGAGATAGAAAAAAATAAGTGGAGGTTGACCTAGATAAGATTATTGCATGCAGATAGTGAAAGATGCTGACTGTGGAAATTTCAGGGAAATGTGCAGGTTAGCTCAGAATAGGAAACAATGAGGGTACGTGTCTAATCAGTTCCCGGACTGAAGACCCAATGATGATGATGAAGAGATATCGTTAGTTAAGCTGTGACTGATAAGTGATTTGTTGATAAGAGATGGGTTATTTAAGAGCAATTTATTTATTAATGAGTTGGGGTAAGAATTTTGGAGAAGATTTCTTAAAATAAACAGGTTTGTCTCTTCAGGATGCAATGTGAGAATTATAAATCATGATATCACAATATATATATATATATATATATATATATATATATATATATATATAATATTATAATTAGTTTTTACACAAGGTAAGTTGATAAATACTTAGGTATTGAAATTAATAAGATGAAATAATAACTTAGACTTTTAGTAAAGCCCAAATGATCATTTCAAATCGAGCTAGTAATTGAAAGAAGGAAAATATAAGGCCTTGGACAGGATTTGAACCTGCATCTCAGTTTTGCGAACTGCGTTATCAATTACGCTACCGAGGCCGATGGCTATAATTGGAAAATTTACAAATCTAAATCGTGTACAAGTACCATATATAAACCTAACTTTCAATTACGTTTAGCATTTTGTCAATCATATCTGAAATTGTCAGTTTCTGACTTATGTCAGATATGACAGGAAGCACGCTCAAAATACGGCTATAAGCCAGTGTTAATTGAAAATTTACAAACTAAATTTAATACTATTAAACTACTTTACGATTTTGAGCGGTGCTTTCTGTCTCATATCTGAACATAAGTCGAAGTTTCTGACTTATTTCAGATATGATTGAAGCTCAAAATCGCTATAACAGTAATATATAAAGTATAGGTTTATATATTGATACTTGTTACACGATTTAGATTTGTAATATTTTCCAATTATAGATCGGAAACTCGGTAGCGTAATTTCAGATATGACGACACAAAGTTCCGGCAAAACTGAGATGTTAGGTTCATATATACTGTCCAAGGCTTATATTTGTCTCTTTCAATTACTAGCTCGATTGAAATGATATGAACGTAAGTATCGATAATATTCATATATATTATATATATATATATATATATATATATATATTTCTACAGAAAAACTAATGTCTTGAGAGCAAAAGCAACTAACATTATTACTAATTACATTTTAAAACCTACTAATTCAGCACACAATGATCATTTTCAGTCTGATTATTCTTTCACTAAAACTTTTGAAAAAACATCCACAAATTATAGTTACGAATGCTGACAAAGGCTCAACAACTGTTATTATGAATAAATCAGATTACATTAACAAATCTAATGAATTACTCAATGATAATAACATATACCAAAAACTACCTAGAGATCCTACTTTTACTGTTCAAAAGAAAGTCAATGACCATATAAAGTTTTTACATAATAAGGGTATTATTAGTGATATAGAAAAGAAGATGTTATTAACTACTAATTCCGTTCCAGGTAGATACTATGGACTCCCAAAATTTCATAAACCTTCGCTTACTTTACGTCCTATCATTTCATCAATTAACACCCCAACATACAAATTTTCAAAATTTTTATCACGGATATTGTCTAATGCTTTTCCATTACAATACGGTTTTAATGTCCCAGATACTTTTTCCTTTGTCAACACTTTTCGTAATTTTCAGTTACCACATAATTACATTTTAATTTCTTTAGATGTCACATCACTTTTTACTAACATTTCCAAAGATCTCGTAATACAAGTTATCACTGAAAAGTGGGACTTGATACAACCACATTGTAAGTTCCCTCTTGATTTATTCATAGCATCTATACATTTAATCTTCAATTTTGAAAAAACATCCACAAATTATAGTTACGAATGCTGACAAAGGCTCAACAACTGTTATTATGAATAAATCAGATTACATTAACAAATCTAATGAATTACTCAATGATAATAACATATACCAAAAACTACCTAGAGATCCTACTTTTACTGTTCAAAAGAAAGTCAATGACCATATAAAGTTTTTACATAATAAGGGTATTATTAGTGATATAGAAAAGAAGATGTTATTAACTACTAATTCCGTTCCAGGTAGATACTATGGACTCCCAAAAATTCATAAACCTTCGCTTACTTTACGTCCTATCATTTCATCAATTAACACCCCAACATACAAATTTTCAAAATTTTTATCACAGATATTGTCTAATGCTTTTCCATTACAATACGGTTTTAATGTCCCAGATACTTTTTCCTTTGTCAACACTTTTCGTAATTTTCAGTTACCACATAATTACATTTTAATTTCTTTAGATGTCACATCACTTTTTACTAACATTTCCAAAGATCTCGTAATACAAGTTATCACTGAAAAGTGGGACTTGATACAACCACATTGTAAGTTCCCTCTTGATTTATTCATAGCATCTATACATTTAATCTTCAATAACACTAACTTCACTTTTCAAAATCAAGTTTATAATCAAATATTTGGTACACCGATGGGTTCACCTTTATCACCTGTACTAGCTCAGATTACGATGGATTTTTTATTAGAACACACTACAGAATTACTCCCGTTCAAAATTCCATTCCTCGCCAAATATGTTGATGATATCATATGTGCCATTCCCATTGACAAAATTGATGATACCCTAATAATTTTTAATAGTTTTGATGTTGATCTACAGTTCACATATGAAATTGAAATTGACGGTTGCTTACCATTTTTAGATACCCTTGTGATACGCAATCCAGACAATCTCCTCATTTTGATTGGTATACTAAACCTACCCATTCAGGAAGGTATATCAATTATTATTCACAGCACACCTTTCAACATAAAGTAAATATGATTTTGGCTCTAAAAACCCGGATCAGTAAAATTTGTGAACCGCAATTTTTAAACAAAAATCTCTGTCTCCTTCAAGAAATTCTCATTAACAATGCTTATCCCACCATTTTGATCAAAAAACTTCTATTTAATACCACCTCTATTACAACACTCCCAAAACAACAAAAATAAAATATATAAATCACTTCCGTTTATTAAGAATCTAACACCCACACTCAAAAAAATTCTTGCTAACCCCTCTTCTACAATATCTTTTCGATATAATAATTTGCTTAATTCTTTGTTTACTAAACTTAAAGACCCAACCAATAAAATGTCACTGAGTAATGTAGTATACAAAATTACTTGTAGTTGCAGTGCCACTTATGTGGGCCACACTAGTCAATGGCTTAAAATCGCATCACCCAACACAAAAGTGATGCCAAGTTACAAAAGACCACCTGCACCTTAGCAGAGCATGTAAATAATACGAATCATATACCGAATTACACCGACACAAAAATCCTAGAAATGGAACCTAAATACAAAATCGTTTATTTCTTGAAGCGTTACATATCCAACAACAAACTAATGGCCTTAATGGAAAATCAGACACTCAGCATCTAAGTGCAGTTTATTCTCTTTTATTTTCTATAAATAATAATAATTCCTAACAGTTTATTTATTTATTTATTATTTTTCTATTTTTATATATATATATAAAAAAAAAAAAAAAATTGTTTTCTTGTTCTACACACCCTTTCAATCCTTTTCACACCATACAATAGTTATCAATATTCCTAATAGTTTTGAATTTTTAGAGTTGTTTGCTTTTGCTTTTTAGATATTTTAACTACAACATGAAACATATGCAACAGATTAATTTTTAGTAGATCGATACATTGCACTCTTTTTATTGGGTAGTTATATTTTAATTTTGTGACTTTTCAAATCAATCATTTGGCTATCCAAATCAATTATTTGTCTATCCTTATTTAAAACACTACTTGATGTTTTATCTGTCAAACTGACACTTTAATATTCTAGTCAATGTTTGTTATGAATTAGTGTTATTAATCACATTGAAAGTAAGTACCGTATATAATGTTATTTTCCTGTTTTTGTTAATTGCAATTTTTAGCTCATGATTAAGGATTCATATTATCCGAAACGTTGATGTTCAATAAATGATTATTCAATAATTTATTTTATTCGGACGCCTTTATCCCATAACGATTTTCCATCAACATTACTTTATATATATATATATATATATATATATATATATATATATATCAGTGGCGGCTCGTGAAAGTTGTAAGTCGGTGTTCACAGTACATACATAGTGGTTCCAAAATTATAATGCATTATATGGAACCGTTCATCAACTGATGCATTTAGTATTACTACTACAATATTACTACTACTCCATTTATGAAAAAAAAACTTATTTATACAGGAAATTCATTCTTCTGTTTTTTAGATTCACAAACTTTCCAATTACTCTATAATTAAAATCGTTTATGGTATTAATCAATTCCTTTTCGATGGATAGCTTGGCTAATGCATTTAATCTGTCTTCTGATATAGTGTTTCTAAGAAACGTTTTTATGCGTTGCAACTTTGAGAAACAATGTTCTGGTACTGACGTAGTCATGGTTATCAACACTTTTAGTAATTCACATAACTGGTGGAAAGTGTCTTTATCCAGCTTATTTTCTATGAGGAACTGCAACATTGGTCCAGCTCTAGTAGCTTTCTGCAAATCCTGACGGGTATACAGTACCTCTAATTCAGTCCTTAACATGTTTTTATTTAAAAATGGGTACGCTTTTACGACGCCTACAAACTGCTCTACAGGAAAAAAATTCTTGATATTGTGGGAGAAATCCGGCTCCAGGACTGTTACTGTAATTAGGTGATCGGAATATGAAAATCGGGCTTTTATATGACTAATTATTGTGTCATATTATGTCACATATTTCTGTAGCATCCCCTACCCCCCCCCCTATATAAGATACCTTGCGTCTCTTATTCTTAGAAACTGATTCACAAGATGTGCTAGTAAATATGTGTTGCTGCGTACCTAGACGTAGCCGGAAGAAAAGTAAATACCAGGCTAACTACCAACCGCGGAGAGAGGGGATTCGTCTACATACCAAAACAAAACTAAAAACAAGGCACGTCGCCCACGATTATCTATTAAAATAAAAATAAATTAAAATTTTTGGTTCACATGGACAAAGAAAAGTATGAAATTTAAAGTCATTGTAAAGGACAAATTTTATAATGGATCCACAAAGTGCGAATTTCTAGCTAACATGTTGTAAAGCTCATTAGAAAAAGTCATGCTTAGATTTTCTCAATAGCAACTGTGTTAAATTAAAGTATTCAATGTAGTTTTTCTCAATAGCACGTATGTTAAATTAAAGTATTAAATATAGGTTTTCTCCATAGCAAGTGTGTTAAATTAAAGTATTCAATGTAGACCAAGTTGTAGTAAGAATTAAAGAAATATAACCAGAAGCATTAGCGAAGCTAGCTTTTAAACATGTATAGTGAACGGGTTTCACAACATCAACCGCTGATAAATAATAATCCTCGATGTGCATAAAAAAATACGAGTCACATACTTCTATGCGTCGGGATGCTTATCTTGCAACTCGTCTGAGGTGAGTCAGCACAGTAACGCCACGGTAGTCAGGATCCATTCGGTCTGCCACCGTAATTGCAGCAGCGGTCTACAGACAAAAGCAGTTGGTCTACATCAACGAACAGTTGGGCCTGCATAAAGAAAGAACCCATTTGGCCTCTAGCTAAGAGCTAAAAAAAGAATCTGATTAGAATGGTTAAGTGCGGAAAACTCACCAATACACGCAAGATACCGCCTACTTGTCAAACCAAAAAAGTGCATCGCTGTAGAAAATATTTCAATGCACAAGCCGCAGAATCAAATTAAAAATCGGTTCAAATAACACGAGTTTGAACTGCAATCCTCGCGTTATCAAAACCCGATTAGCAAACTGGAAAACACGTTATCAAATAATAGTGGGATCTATTATTTCGACAAGTCTTTAAATGGGAAACACAAGAGAAAGCAATTATCCGTTCTTGAAATGTTTAACAAATTAACGGATACCTAAAACAAGGTATTGACTATTTAATTATCGAATAAATTTTTGTTTTAGAATAAATAGATTTAAAAGAAATATTAAGATTGCGCGTACTATTATAACGAGGTAAAAATACAGAATGAAGTTTTGAATAGAAACAGAAGCTAGGTGAATGAAAAACGAATTACCACAGAAAAGGACGTATTTGAATCTATCGTCGAAAATAAACGTAACAGTGTTGTTATCTCAAACACCTTAGATATGATTTAAAAATTCTGAAACATACTCTTCTAATTTAATCGGATCAATCTTTTTTTGCTGAAGCGTTTTAAATAGAATATCCGCATGAGGCATTATCTTTTTGTAGAAATCAAGACAACGCAAATTCGCTGTCGCTTCAACATGCCAGTAGTCCATAACATTCCCTTCTAGTTTTGTCATCCACGCGGTCTGAATTCTGAATTATTTCCAAACATTCTATTATGTCATTTTCGTTCGTATAAAGAGTTTGAACTAATCTAATATTATGTACCCAACGTGTTGGAGCAAATGACGGTAATCTTTTTTTGCATATTGCGTCCAAAAATTTCGTCCTTAGTGTGGATCTGAAAAAAAGCTGGTAAGCCCGTAAGGTTTTAAAAAAAATCTAGCTGAACGATTTACTGATGAGGCTTTTTGTAAAACTAATTTGAATTGATGAGCCTAACAGTGAATAAAATGTGCTTTTGGATAAACTTCTTTGATTCGGCATCAAACCTCCTCAAACCACCACCCATAACTGCTGCTCCATCGCAACACTGTCCAATTAATTGCTTTTATCGCGTAAATGAACCTCTAACTCCGATAGTAGTACCTTGCTTAATGTTTCGGCATCTTGTGCTTCAGGATTGAGAAAGCCCCAAAAACGCTCAATGGCAGGTCCATTAAATTCATATCCATAAACTATGAATTGTAGACACGTCCGTAGTTTCATCAACCATCAGTGCTAAATAATTTACTTTAATTATTTGTTTTGATATTTCTTCTCTATATACATCCAAAATGCAATCTAGAAGTTCATTTTGAACTATTTTGGATGTATCCTTAAAAACCGTCGAATTCTCTAGAAGCTCCCTCATAGCATCATCAACTGATCCAACTAGATTAATTAACCCCCGAAGAATACCAGGGTTATTGGACCCTTCAATTTCATCATGTCCCCGTAGTACCAATTCAAATACGCCACAAAATTTCACACAATCAATGATTCGCGATAAAATGTACTGATTCTTGTCCACCTGCTTACTATGCTTTTGTATAATACTACGGTAAGCACTAACTCTGTGCTTTTATTCACACGCCCAAGCATAGAAAATTCAATACTGGCATTTTTATGAGCATGAGAATTTTCATGCTTTTTAATTTTTTCACTTAAATGATTTAAACCCGCAAAACCAGATTTTGTCCAAACATTAATTCTTTACTAAAAAGTAAACACGGCATAGAAAACAACGAATTTTTGTGGTTACAGCCACACAACCATTTATGTTTTTTGTGTATATCGCTATTAAAGTTACGATTATAAACACGCTTTTCAGTTTTTGTTCGATTTTCAATTATTAAATCTAGTTGATGTGGACCAAGTTTCTTTATTTTCAATTTTTCTTTTTATTCAAAATATTCTTAACTGAATTTATTATAATTCAAACCTTCACTCTTCACCTTTGTTCTAATAATATTAACAGTAAAAAAGATTAATTGAAAAAGATAGTTACGGAACTATTTAAGTGAATTAATTACACACTAAAAAGTCAAAACGAGCAAACAGAGACTAATTAAATAGCAGCGACACAAACGAAAACAGTAATACGCGTTCTGTACGAATCTAAACACGGATAATAAGCTGAAGTTCACGAAATATTTGTGAACCCTCCTTATGTAAAATTGCGTGCTATTTCTCAACCAATCCTATACTCGTAAGGCGACGGTCAGGGCTAAGCATGTGAAACGCGCGTTCGCAGTTCTTGTGTGAACTCAGAAGCTATTTGTAGGTGCTCGTTATGGATAGATTGGCGACAGCGTTTTCCTACTTTTTTATAGCACGTTATATTGTAACTAGCAAAAATTATATTTTGATAGAAAAAAAGAATATATGTGTTTAAAATTAGGGTGTTCACGTGAACATGTGAACCTATACACCAGCCGCTACTGATATATATATATATATATATATATATATATATATATATATATATATATATATATTGTCGTGGAAATTATAGGTTAAGAGGGATAGATAGGTCTAGATAATAAATTTTTAACGACTGTGTACATAGGAAATAGGAATAATTTATTTACGCGCCAAATTAATTAGTTGTGACATTGAAAACGGACGGATAATAACATATTTTTGTATTTCTAAATCGGAATGTTAAATTTGCATAACATGTAGAAGCTTTGGAGTACGTGGAAACTCAAAGCTACGCATACTTAGTTTTAATATTATAAATCAAGCGCATCGGATAATAAACAGAGCTTTTGGGTATATTAATCAATAAAGTAAACGAAAATTTTCAATTTAAGTAAACTAAACGTGTGTTAAAATACAAATCCTAAGAAATGCTAAAACTTGAAATTATAATTTCAAACGGACGGTTGCTTCATAGAATAACCTGACAGTTGAAAATAACAAGTTCAAAGAAACTTGAATGAACGTTGGGACAGAATTCTATGGAATTGTATGTAACAGTCAATGCATAAGCTACTAAAACAACAGATGGTTTGAAGGCAAAGTGAAATAGAATATCCGTAGTGTAAATCAGACAGAGAGCATGTATAATAAGAGTTGGTTAAAATACTCGTTTAAAGTACGCGGTAGATTTGAAGGTCAACCACAGTATCGATTTTCTGTTGCTTGAGTGGGATTTTAAAAGAGACAGCAAATATGGGTTAAACAAGGGAAAATAGTTAGAGGCTGGACGTAGAAATGGAGGATAGGAATCTAATTGGTGGAAGGCTAGAAATTTTCGAGAAGCTCACGACGGTTATATGTTGTTGAACAGATTTCAGGTGAAAAGCACGGTGGAAAGAGAATTTGTCGGTTGTACTAGTCGGTTACGCGTATATTTTTTAGAATCAATTAAGATAAAATAAGCTTCTCGACTGAAATAGGGTCCGAGAGGGGTGGATGAGAAAATATAAATACACTAGGAGAGCTAGTAAAGTTCTCTTACTTACTCTCTCTTACTTTGGCTGATTGTACGTCGCTTATCTGTCTGACTTTGCTGTGCTTAAGCAACATCCTAATTTAAAAGTGTAAAGCGGTGTTAGTACAGTACGTTGATAGTTTTTTTTTTAAACATGTGTATTGCACAAGTGAGTGCGAGTTAATTGACAGTGCTGTTACTACACTCAACAAACAAATGAAAGGATGGTACTAGGGTAAGCAAGCTGAGAAGTGTTGGAAACAGGAATGCGTGAGGTTTAGTAATTACGGAAGGTAATTGGCTTCGTCTAGTCAAGTATCGAGGTAGAAACACTGAAGGCGGCTGCAGAGATTTGGATAGCGAGTGAAAATGGGTTGGAGCTATGTATAACGGCGAAGTGTATGGACAACATCTTCAGAGGCGATGATGAAAAAAAAGCTTATTCCAGGTAACAAAATTAATTTCTCTTGCTTTTGCTTGAACATTTGTGCTGTTATTTTGTGTTTGAGTGATTTGACTTATTGGGGGTGTATTTTATTTTCATTAAAACTCATTTATAAGACAATTAGTTTTTATCATTTATAAGTGTTACTAAATGACATAAAATTTTGGATGTAAGGAGTAAATAGTCTTCGAATTTGTTTTAAACATAAATGCGACGTTTTTAGGCATTTAAAGTAACTGGGTTTATACTGAGCTCACCATAGACCTGAATAAAAGTCAATTTAGGGTTTCACGACGGGCCCTTCTACTCGTATAAAATAAAACTGTTGAAAGAAATATAAAGCATGAAATTTCAAAAGGTTTTAGGATTGAGATTGTAACAATTTTTGAAACTGTATATACAAATGTGTAAATATTTTCTTGATAATGGAAACGTTTGAATATGTATAAATAAATGGTTGTATGTCTTGTTGCATTATTTGAGTGGTAATTTTATTTGACTGTATATATGAGAAAGAGTGAACTTAGGATGGTAAATATCCAGGAAGAAGCAGAGAGCTAGCCGGAGTGTGCAGAAATAAGGAGGCGTTTCAGAGGTATTGAAAGATTTTTTAAATTTTTTAAAATTTTTTTAGCAAAATTATATGTTGGCCCAAGAGAGGCGCCCGATTTCCCCGACTTTCACAGCAATATATATATATATATATATATATATATATATATATATATATATAACACACACACATAAATAGAATGTTTGCAAATATAAGAATGTATGCACATTCAGCCTATTATAATAATAACCAGAGATTTCTATTAAACCAAAATTATAACAATTATTCAAGTTTTAAATTAAAATAAAATGTTAGTATTTCATTGTGAATTACCTGCACAATAAGACGCAATAGTTGTTGTTGATTCTCCAGTGCGCTACTTATCTCCTTCAGCTTACGTTTAGATTTTTCCATTTCACATATTACATAATCTTCAGTGCTCTCCACAATCATATCCAGACCTAAATATACAAATGGGTGGTTCATTCAAAAAGTTATTTTTGGTCAAAGCATTAAACATGAAAGTCAAAAATCACAATCATAATTTGAAGAATAAAAGATTTTAGATGAACGTAGTTATTAGTCAAAAACACAGTGCACAGTAAAACAACTAGCTATACGATTATAACTATAAGAACTATAGTATTCTAAAATAATCTTAAATATACTGCTCGACAAAAACCCAAGCTTGTATTAACTCTGAAACCCAACGTTGCTTTATTAATTTATTGATCCCAAATTCTTATGAAAAACAAAATGACTAATAAACTTAACAAGAAATGGAAGGAAAAAAAAGTAAAATAAATAAGGTTAAAGCAAACTGCTTCTGAAAAATTCTTAAATGTTCTTTTTCAGTACATCTTTTTTGTGTTGCTGAATTCAAATTAACATCTGTGTTAAACCGCTCATTTTGTAAGTACTTTTCTAGACCATCCATCGTAGCATTTCTTTGAATAATGTGTAATGCAGTTTAACCTGAGCTTATACGATTTATTTAATTAATTACAACATACATTTTATAAAATAATAGTAACATCAAGCTTACACTTGTTACATGTTAAGTGATCTAACTCATAAGATGCTTTTTCATGGATAACCAGTTTTCACTTTTTATATTAATTATACTGTGCTTTGCTTAAAAGTTCAAGAAATTTCATTTGTTTCCTGAATTCAGTCCTGCTTAGTTTATAAGTTATTAATTACATTGTAGGTTTAGAATGATCTAATAGTATAAATATGCTAAGCTTGTCTTGATGATTTTTTTATCGAGCTACGGAACATGATGTAGAACTTTATAGTACCTTGAATTGTTCTGCCGGGAACTACATACTTTATTTCCCTACTGAGGATCTACCAAAATGGTTGTGCTTTTGTCGGGGTGCCGTTGTTGTGAGTGCGTCGATGCAGTGTCTTAATTATTGTCTTCACCTTTCGTTACCTTATCCTTTTAACGTACTACTGGAATAGAATTTTTTGTAAGCACCTCTTTTGACACCTTTGCTCAAATAAAATTATTAGAGAGTTCTGCGAAGAGGGTGAGCTATTATCGAAATATAATGGGCGTGGTGTATGATGATAAACATGGTTTTCCAAAAAAACAAACGTTAACCACAGTTCATTCAATGCAGTAAAAAGCAATCACAGAAGTTAGTATAATAAATGATGACTTAACTAGATTGGGACACTTTTCTGATGGTAATTTGTATATTCTATTTAAAATCAAATATTAAGAGTATGAGGATAGTTTTGTAGTAGTAAACAACTGTATTTCGTCAATAGTCACTCAGCCCAAACATAGAAAGGTACTATAAATACAATTATTCGATCTTGAATTGTTATAAAGTGAAGTAAGTTTCCAATCTACGGAAAGATACAACACCTGCAACGACAAATGATCATCATGATCATCATAACATCATTATCAAAAAAATTTACTTTTGGAAGTTTAAAAGGTGCATTTCTCCTATAATTTGCAATTTAGAGGTATCTTTGGTAAACTCTTAAAGCTTTGTCACTCAGTCAGGTTCAAAATCGTGATAGGAGAATTGACGTGACATAAATCAGAAAAATAGGAAAACCAACAACACGAGTAATAATTGTGAAACTAGATCCCATGTTTTGTGGAATTCAAAGACTTGTTGAGTAATGTAGATGACATATGTACAGCCTCTCGTAAAGTCTCACCGATGATTCAAACACAAGTAGAGCAGAAAATTATAAATGTTAGTTGATACAGGCAGCCAGGTATCTGCCATTTCTGAGTTATCTTGTAAACAGTTACAGGAGCAAAATAAAATGCATGTGCTCTCTGTATCAAATGTGACTGTATTGATAGCAATTGGAAAAGAATTGAATAAAAATAACTGAGCAAGTTTTCCTACCTGTAACATTAAATGATATTTACATTTGTGGTATTGTGCGTTATTATACCTAAGCCAAGTCATAAAGTAACTTAGGGTTGTGATTGGCTCTCCAAAGTAAAGGTAACTATAGACTTTAACAGTAAACCAATTTCACACCCTGAAAATTAGTTAAAGTTAAATTTCAGTAAGAAACGTTTAACTGAAGTAATGTCGAATAATTTAATCGAGCATCAAGTATTTTCTCTCATCAAGCTGCATTTGGAACTAAAACATTTGATGAAAATAAAAAATTAAATTATATGAACTACTGCAGAATAATAGCCAGGTGTTTTCATACTCCCCGGGTAGGACCCAAATCTACCAACATGAAATAATTATACAGGACGAGACCCCATTTTTCAGAAAATCGTCCCCGTACCTTTTACATACTAAGGCAAAATCACGAAGCAACTAATTGAAATGCTTCAGGAAGGGATAATATCCCCATGCAAAACAGAATATGCATCCGTTTAGATGCGTTCTTTTTAATTCGAGAATGGTCAAGGATCATGTCATTACTCTACCTCTCGAAGAACTATTGGTAAAATTCTAATGTGGAAAAAATTTGACCACCTTGGACATATCCTCTTTTTACTGGCAGGTACCTATCCACGAAGATCGTCACAGGTTTATGGGATTTTTTTAATGATAATTTCACTTTCTGTTTCGATGTGCTGCCCTGTAGACTTTCTACGTCAATGGACAGTTTTATTCGTTGTCTCGGCCAAGTAATAGATTCAGAATTTGAAGGTTTCATTTAATCTTATGTAGACCAACCCAGAAGAGCATTTGAAGTATCTTGAAAGCAGTGGTGTCGTGTTGAATTTTGTTTTAACCGGAACGCGTATATATAATTATATAGACAGGGCCGATCCTGGGTAGGCGGCCGTTCTGTGAGGTCTCATGTCCCAAAT
This sequence comes from Platerodrilus igneus, assembly GCA_036346225.1. Lineage (NCBI taxonomy): Eukaryota > Metazoa > Arthropoda > Insecta > Coleoptera > Lycidae > Platerodrilus > Platerodrilus igneus. The sequence continues at coordinate 9,199,146 of JARFIW010001159.1, forward strand.
TTAACGACGGGGGGATTTTCCATGATAATCCTGGCGGCGATGTTTTTTTTTTAGGTTTCATGTCCCAAATTTGACGGCGGGGGAGGGGGGAGATTTACCCCAATTTTCGCCCGTCGCCAGGATCGACCCTGTATATAGCATAAAAAGGAAAGGAAACGAAAATCATTACAAAACCCATTTTGTGTATGTACTTTAATTAAATTAATCAAGACTAAATTTTCGAAGGACCAGTACATAAATACATATGTACACACACACACGTGACAAGTATTTCAATTTATATGCAAATTCAACACACTCACCTGAACAAAACACATCCCGTTCCAACTGTACTTTCGACACAACACACCACGTCTTTTCGTCTCTAAGGATGGCGGCAAACAGCCCGGAATGTCCGTTTTTCATCCAACAGGTAACTAACCACAGCGGGTGGTCGAGAGTGGTGGTTTCACTAAATTAAAATACTAGTCTATCCGCGAACAAAATTTACACCCAGAAATTTACAATATAACCCCTATTAATTCTAAACAGTGTATATGTATCAAACCCTTGTTTATAATAATACATATAAAAATTTGTCAAAAATTAGAAGAAAAAAATCAGCAATTTTTTTAAATTTTTTTTTCAATACGTCAGCCAATTCTCGTTATCAGAAATCATCTTTAGTTCCGGAACGCGTTCCTGTCCAAAAAGGAAGTACCGGAACGACGTTCCGGAGCGTTCCGGCTCGACAACACCACTGCTTGAAAGCATACTGGAAAGGTTTCCAAAATGTAATCTTACGATTAAATTAGAAAAGTCTCACTTTGGCAAGTTAAAGGTTGAATTTTAGGTCACTTATTTCAAACTTAGGTATTCATATCAATCCTAAGCAAATAGAATGTATTTAGCATTTTCGCATGCCACAGAATGTTAAAGAGCTCTGAGAATTTTCGGGTTTGTAAATTATGGACTCCAATTTTGCGATACATTCTCAAATTTAAGACTTACCACTCTTAAAGCTTTTATAAAGGAATAGAAAATGGTAGTGGTATCCCATTAGCACGGAAGCTTTCAATAAACTAAGACAGACATTTCTGGAGGTGACTACATTGTAATATACAAATTTAAGGAAAAATTATATTCAAACGGGAAGCTCAAGTACGGACTGTTGGTGCAGTTTTGTTTCAACTGGATGACAGTTTAAATAAGTGCATTCTGGCGTTTTCCAGCACTACCTATGGGGAGCAGAAGTTCAGTATAAAATCACTGACGAAGAAGCATTGGCAGTCATGTTTGCTCTAAAATAATGGTTTTAGGGTAAAAGCTGGTCATAATCAGAGACCAGAAGGTTTTGTCTTGTTTATTGAACTTAAAATTGACAACAGGCCATTTGGCTGATTGGGCTATATTCGCCCAAAAGTTTGCATTTGAAATTGTTTATTGCCCTGGCACAGACGTGCTGGCAGATACTTTACTATGCTACTCTTACCCACAGGAAGATTTGATTAATTGTAACAATATTACAGTAGGGGTAACTTTCGTGCAATTAACCCAAGGCTTTAAGTGTGTAAAGAAAAAGCTACGGACTTTCAACAAGATCAGCAGGCTGAATCCTGGATAAATAAATGAATGACATAATTAAGGGGGATTAATTGTCCAAAAAATAAAAAACGTTTATGAATGGTATCAAGTATACCAAGAGGCCCTATTCAAGAAACGGGATGTGATTTCTCCAAGTTGGAGACTGTGCGTGTCTCATCCTCAAGTAATGGATTTGATTATACCACAACATGTGGATAACGGTAATTTTGGATACAAGAAAGTGTACTCCTATATGAGGCAAACATTTTATTGGTCGAAAATGTATAAAAATATAGAACAAGTAGTAAAAGCTTGTAGTGTGTCAAAATGGCAAACAGTTCAAGGGGAGCGTAGGTACTGTGAATTCGGTAATTCCAAAGGTACGTGATAAATTGATATGCATTGAGTTGATGAGCCCTTTGCCTCTATCAAAGGGTGGAGCTAGTTATATTTTCATGGTAATCGATGCATTTACCCGTTACACTAAACTTTATGCTAAAAAGGGCCACTGCCTGATCGATTTTAAATTAGTTCACTAAAGATTACTTTGTTCAAATAAAAATCCCAAAAGCAGTATTGTCTGATAATGGGACTTGGTTTAAATTTAAATTATGGGATTGCCAATTAACCGAATATAAAATTAAAATTTTCTTCACGTTATTTTCCCAAAGGAAACATGACTGAAAGAGTTAACAAGGAGTTTGTAGGGTTATTGCGGACTTTCTGTTATGATAAGCATACCCGATGGGCATGCCTGTTATGCAATGTCAAGTACCATGGTATTGATACGGTTACTGATTCCACTCCAGTAGTTTTGCAATTTGGGGGAAAACTCTACAAATAAAATTCAAAACCTCATTAGTTTTCCTGAACCATAAAGCCTGTGTGTGATGAGAAATTATTGCACTTGTTATATGAACGATTAGCTAACAAAGCTAAGAAACGAAAGTTAAAATGTGAGCAAGAACAAATTACCATACTGTTTAGAGTAGGTGACCCGGTACTGGTGCATACGTTTAATTTGTCGCCAGCTGTAAATTCTTGGATAGCTAACTTTTTTTTTTTGCTTTGTGCTGTACAATATATCACCCAGAATATTGCAGGTGCAAATTCTTACGATCTTGTTGACGGGGCTTGGTATTCTAAGGAACGATTTAATATTAAAAACCTTAAATGGTTCCATGCTCTCACAGAGATTTAAATGTATGAGGTTAATATCTAGTATTTTTTAGCCTGTTAGGGTTAGATGTAAATTAAATTTTCTATATTTTTAATCAGGCTTAATTTTAGTTTTGTAAGATTTAGAGTAATATTTCACCTACTTGTTCGTATTAAAATATCGAGTTAACTGTAATTTTAATATGGGGAGTAAATGTAGTGCAGTTATCTACATAGCTAATTGTTAGCGTGCCACTGAGAAATAAGTGAAACAGGGGTGTGCAAAGTCTGAGCAGCACTCGGCATTCTGACTTTACAGTGGTAGGTCAGAAATAAATGTGTAAGCGGTTCAAGAACTATTGTTTAAATTAATAGTACTATTTTCAAGTCCTTGTAAGGCAGAATAGTAATAATGCTTCGTTAAAATGTTTGGTAATTTAATTGTAAAGAAGAAGTAGCTCTATGTACCAGTTACGCCCCCACCAAAACTATATTAATTTGGAAAGTCAAATATCATGCCATACTAGTAAACAGTAAAGTCTGGCTTAAAGAATTTCAACAATGTGTGCAAACTTGACTTCATAAAATGTTTGTGCGAGTATGGAAGACTGCCTGCTGTCAGTACATATGTTCTTATACACATAGTGCATTTAAGCAATATAATTAAGTACACGTTCAATCTCTCATTGATACGCAAGTATGGTGATACACATACTAGTGTACTGAGTTAACGAATGTTACAGGTTTTGTCAAACAGAAAACTGACTACTATCAAAAGCATTTTGTATTGAACATTGTCAATTTCCTTAATAAAATAATAATTAATATTTGGGGCCATATGATTTCAACAGTTGGTGCTCTCTAGTATGTTTAATATAAAATAACCTTTTAAAACTTTAGATATGTTTACATATGAAAAGTCCATCTATCACAGTTTTTAGTGATAGAGTCAATTATTACACATGTTAATTTATTATTAGAATTTCAAGACGTTTTGTTTTTAGTTATAAATTTACAATGAAATTGATGTCGTTATATGTGCTTCGTGATGGTTTACATTAGCATATGGTTTTTTAGCGAGCAGTGTATTTTAGACATTGCAAACCCTACCAGCGTAGTGCCTTCCATCTCTATTGGTTGACATTTTGTTGATTCCTGGAATAAAAATATTCTACATCTAGATGCAGTTGTCAATAATAAGGTTTATTACTACAAACTATTTTATATAACTATTTTATATAGGTACAGAAAAAGTATAAAGTATTAATATTTCTAGTGAGTCTAACAGTAGTAACAAAAGGCTCAGAGTTCGGAGTTATTATATATTATATATTGCTCATAAATACATTTATTATATTATATTTATTCGTCTAAACAGTAATATTAACAATGCATACCAAGGTATTGCTGGGAAATAATATTCTAAGTATACAATACCAGGTAAGAAATACCAACAAGAAATGAAACACATAGATCGAAAGGTACACAGTGGAATGACATAGATCAAAGCAGCAGGAACATTTGCTCTTGAACTTTCAGAAGTAGAAGTCGAAAATTTAGAACACACGTTAAAATTGAGACTAGTTTGAAAGACTTATTATGTTTACCTTAGTAAACGTATAATTGGTTTAAGTATGACAAAGCAAAATGTAAATATCATCATCATCATCATCATTAGGTCTTCAGTCCTTGAACAGGTTAGACGTATACCCTAATTGTTTCATATTCTGAACTAACCCACACATTTCCCTGAAATTTGCAGTCTACATCTATCATTATCTGCATGCAATATTCTGATCTAGGTTTGCCTCTACCTTTTTTTTCCTATCTCTTCTTGTAATATAACCCGTACTATTACCCAAAAAATGCCTTGGAACGTATCCTGCTCTTCTATTTCTCCTACTTTTTGTTTTCCACAGATATCTTTATTCCCTCTACTATTTCTATAACCTATTTGTTATTACCTTTGCCTGTCCATGCTATCATCCTCTACATCTGAAGCACAACATTCCAGAAGGCTTCTATCTCTTTCTGTCTGCTTTTTCTACTGCCCCTATTTCATAGACGTACTGTGCTGTGCTGCACACATATGCTTTCAACAATTTTCTTATTGTTTCTGTTTGTTGTTTTTGAACATAGCCGATGTTCTTTCTTGTTAGATGCAGTTTGGTCGCCTTCTATTGTTTTACAAGTATATACCATATATTCAGTGGTATGTGAAGAGAGGTAAGCAGCCTGTGGCTGCCAAGTTCCTCCAGCACTTGAACATTTGACAAATTAATAGTTTTTTCAATATATCCTTCTGCACAATCAATATTAGTTAAAAATATTTCACAACCAACACCTGTAGTTGTTTATCATAATCATCAGATTTAAGTGCAATTATTTTTTCGTCATTAGATTTTCCGTCTTGAAACTAGTTGTACGCATACCTCCACTTATTTATTTTCTTCTTTGTTATTTAGCTTTATTATTTTTATTTTTTCCCTTATGTCAATTTATTTTTAAGTGCACTTCATACCGATGATTATATCTATGTTAATTTTTGACCAACATGCATTTATATCTGATTTCCTTCTTCCAAAATTTTTCATTAACTCTTGTTTATGTACTTTTAACTTTTTATGTTTAAAATTTTAAGCTTTTAACTTTTTGCAATTTTTTCTTTTTTACTTTTTAACTTTCGCTTTTTGCAGTGACCATTTGCTTTGAATTGATTTGATTTAATTTGATTTATTTTGATGTGAATGACTTCTTATATACATTTCCCTCCTTGCCACATTTTTTTCCCTTTTTTTTCAACTTTTTCATCTTTTTTTTTTTAATTTATTTCGAGTTCAAATTTTACAAAGTCTGCGCATGTATTGTATATACCGAAGACATTATTTTAGATTACTTTTAGAAATGCAACATTGTAACAATCAATACATTTCGCATCCTGCATTTTAGGAAACTTTGCAATCTACTTGGTCATTATCTTGATCAAACCAAACCTTAATGTTTCATGTTATTTCTTCGTATCTGTATCACATTGGTTAGTTACTTTGTATTTTTCATAATCAGTTTTCATGTAAGATTATTACAAACTAGGAAGTTTTGGCTAACCTCTATACTGATTATCACATGCCAAAACCTTCCGTAGAAACCAGTATCCTTGGGTCAGCATGTATAAAAGACCAAGACACCCTTCCACTCATTGGTAGTTTGTGGGCAGCTAGGTAGCTAGCCAAGTCATTGGTCATCTGCTGTGGAGCAAGTTGGCTCTCATCGAAATGGTGACTTAACCCTTTATAGATGCTGAAGAAACCCTAATCAAGATGGTCACTTAGAATTTCAACCGTAAGTTAACTTTTCATTATTATAACTGTTTAACTCTTTTACTGCTTCGTGTTTATTCACATGTTGTTTAGCTTTAAGTTTATTCATTATTAAATACTGTTGTTTGATTTCATCGCTTCATTACTTCTATTCAGGTAATTGTTACTTTCACTAACACTTCTCAATAGACACCTAGGTCCCTAGGACCCGAGTTAAATACCACCTCTTGCAACTTACCATCTATAACAAACTCTACCATCACATTACTATAGCTACACCATTACCCCAAAGAGTATTTAACATTATTCTGAGCTAGCCTACACAGTTCCCTGAAATTCCCACAACAGTCCATATATAGCTCGGTTGCCCTTCTATTGTTTAATTATATAACTTATTTCACTGAGATTCACCAAGATCCCCAACACTTAGACATTTGCCAAATTAATAGTTTTCTGGTAAATCCTTTTGCACAATTAACATTATTTGAGAATAATGCACAACCAGTACCTGTAGTTGCTTATAATAATCATCATGTTTAAATACAGTTATTTTTTCTCGCTAGTTTTTCTATCTGGGGACTAGTTGGACGCGTACCTCCATTGATTTCTATTCTGAGCTAGCCTACGTATTTCCCTGAAATTCGTACAGCCTACGTCTTTCACTATTTGTATGCAGTATTCTATTCTAGGTCTACATCCACTTCTCTTTTTTTCCTATCTCTGCTTCTAATATATTCTGCAATATTCCCTCATGCCTTAGTATGTGGCCGATCATTATATCTCTCCTATTTTTTACTGTTTTCTACATATTTCTCTCTTCCCCTAACATTTCTACTACCTCTTTGTTCTTAACTTTGTCTGTATATGAAATCTTCATCATACATATGTGGCACAACATTTCAAAGGCTTCTTTCTGCCTTTCTCTTGTCTGCTTCGCCTACTGTCCAGGCTTCACAGCCGTACAGTGCTGTGCTCTACACATATGTTTTAAGCAATTTTTCCTTGTTTCTATGTTTGTTGTCGTTAAACACAGTAGTTGCTTTTTCTTGTTGAATGTAGCACGACCTTGTGCTAATCTTTGTTTTATATCTTGTGAGCTTTTCACATCTTGCGTTATTTGACTTCTCTACGTTCCTGTTTGAATTATATTACCTCTGTTTTCTTTTTGTATAAGCTATGTACTATTCATTTATCCCTAAAACTCATTCCAATCTTTTTGAGTATTTCAAACATCTTTTTCCATTTTACATTGTCTAATGCGTTTTCCAGATCTACAAACACTATATTTGTCTTTGTACAATTCTAGTTAATATTTTTGACACGTGTACTGTCAAACTTATTGTTCGAAAATTTTCACATCTACATGTGCGTCTCTTTCTCGGTATAGTTTCTATAAGTTAGTTTGAAATCTTTGGGTATTTCACCTGCCTCATAGATATAGCTTACAATTTGGAAGAGGCATTCTGTTATTGCTTGTCCAGCGGCTTTTAGAGTTACTGTTTGCACCTTATCTGTACCCGAAGCCTTACCATTTTTCAGACCCTTTAATGATAATTCAAACTCATATCTCAGTATAGGATATCTCAAGTCATGCTTTTCAATGTCTGATTCTTGTTCTAATGCTGTTAGTTCCTCTCCTGCATATAAATTCCCTATATATTCTTGCCATCTAATCACTTTCTCTACATTTTCTATAATGACGTTACCTGCCGCGTCCCTTATATTTTTGCTATAAGGTTTTATATCCCTAAAATTCATTCTAATTAGTTTGTATTCGTCCTTATTTCCATCTTAGTTCGTACTGCGTTGCACTTTTCATCGATTCATTGTCCTTTAGCTTTCCTGCATTTGTGAATAATTTCCCATTTTGTGACTATGTATTTCTGTTTTCCTGTTTTGTTCAGATCTATTTTTGTATTTTGTCCTTCTTCTATTAAATTCAGGATATCCTTTGTTATCCTTAGTTTTTTTTTCTGTATACTCCAGAATATGTTTGGCCGCCATGTCTAAGCTGGATTTAATGTTATTCCATTCTGTTTCTACTTCCTTAGTTTAGAAATTTTTCTGATATCTTTCGGCAATTCATTTGATTTTTTTCAAATCTTTTGTAGATATCTATATCTTTTAGTTTCTCAAAGTGTATTTTTCATTTTCTTTTTTTCAAATTTTTCAAGTGTGCATAATTAAATTTAATGTTAGATAGTCTTTATTTCAACTTTAACTGAAAAGTCTAAAAACAACAATAATATGACCAGATCGGAGACTATAAATATGGAGGTGTTAGAAAGATATTCAGAAATATCAACTGAAACTATTCTAAGCACTGACTTTTGCTACAAATACTGAACCAACAATCATAAAACAATTTATCAAAAAAAGCACTTCTGTGGTATCGATTACAGTTCGAACAGGGAAACAACAATTAAGCGGCACACAAATATTCTTTGCTATTCTGACCACAAATAGATTTAATGCACTAATGAACTATATAGATAATAATGCTATAAATGTGGATTCTGGAAATTCAAAAGATAAAATGGACATTAATGAATAATCTTCCAACAAAAATGCACAACCTATGGTAAAACAAAGTAAACCACTGCCTATAGTAATTCATGGCACACTCAGGAACGACAAGAATCTCAGTGAAACTCTGAAAGAGCATTTAAAAAGCAGTCTTCACGTCAAATATTGTAAACGAAATCAAGCATTCATACTTAAGACTTAACGAAGTAAACTGAATTTCACACATACGTGGTTAGCTGATATTAAAAATGCCTGGATAGATCACAAGCTGCCCATGTAGAAAGTATTTCGCATCAACACAAACTCCGACCACGTTTTTTTTAATAACAAACTCCAACGTAAATTTAAATTCATTAAAAAATATAATAAGATATGTATTACATACAAAAATTGAGCGGGAACGGCTTCACCAAAATGTTTGAAATGCATTAAATAGCAGTGGACACAAGATTACGTTAACGATATAAACTCCACACCAAAGTATGCAAATTATGCTCAATCCCATACAGTAAGTAGCACTAACTGTAATGAGTACACCAATATAATAAAATTGATGAAATCAATAAAAATACATCTCAAAAGACTGTTAATAAAGTAAGAAGCAGACTTTTTGCCGAATAACTGGGACAAAGAATTTTTGGCTTTGAACACACCAAAAAAAATATCTATCTTGTAAGTAACTGGAATGATTAGTATAAACAACTAGTTGTTGGTTGCAAAATATCTGCAACTAATGATGACTGTGCGAAAAGATATATTGGAAAATATATTAAATCGGTAAATGGTTAAGTGTTGGGGGAACTTGGCAGCCACAGACTGCTTACCTCCCTTCATAACCACTGAAGGTCGAAGAAATAGGGTATATAATTGTATAACAATAGAAGGTGACCGAACTGCATCTAACAAGAAAGAACAGCGCCTATGAGGAAAGACAACAAACATAGAACAAGAAGAAAATTGTTGAAAGCATATGTGTGGAGCACAGCACAGTATGCCTATGAAATACGGGCAGTCTGAAACGCAGACAGAAAAACGGTAGCAGCCTTTTGAAATGCTGTGCTTCAGATGTATGCGGACGATAGCATGGACAGACAAAGATAATAACTATTTGTTATAGAAATAGTAGGGGAACAAGGATATCTGGGGAAAAAGATAAGAGAAATAGAAGGGCAGAATACGTTCTAAGGCATATTTGGGGAATAGTATGGGATATACTACAAGCAGAGATAGGAAAAAAGAGGTAGATGTAGACCTAGATCAGATAGTTATAGATGCAGACTGTGTAAATTTCAGGGAAATCTGTAGGTTAGTTCAGAATAGGAAACAATTATGGTACGTGTCTAACCAGTTCCAGGACTGAAGACCTAATGATGATGAAGTAACTGGAACAATAACAATATGCAGAAGACCTTGAGTTTTACTAATGATAGCAACAATGATAATTACCAAGCATATATTAATGAGCTGATAGTTGAATTTAATACCTTAGACGGCTTAATTAACATAAAAATAGTGATTGTGTGGCAGTACAAGAATTAAATAAAAATCTAAAAAAATTGTATAAGTACCTTTAAAAAAAATTCGAAGTGTTTAACAACTTTGTTTCTGTTCTCGGTGGGTAATATAATAAAACTCGTTAGTTGGAATGCAAATAGTGTTACAGCACATCATTTGGAACAAATGGACTTTATATATACAACATAGATATAAAAGTAATTAAGAACTGAGAACCAGTGATAAATTTAGCATTAAGAATTATAGCATCTTCAGAAAAGATAGACCAGACAACTTAAGGCAAGGAGCTGTAGTAATACTAGTTAAAAATACAGTGCTGTACAACAAAGCGACCACCTCACAAATGCCAAGTGAATGTATAGCTATAAAACTTTTGGGCGGCATGTTGGTGTATAATAGCTCCCTAAAACCATTTAATGAATTAGATATTTTTAGAATAGTAGACATTAGTAATAAAATATTAGTAATAGATCATTTAAATGCTAGACATTCTAACTGGGATTGCAACAAGATCAATAAAAGTGATAACACATACCGGGCTGCTCAAAACAAAAACTCTATAGTGCAACTTTCTTCAAACCCTACTCATTTTTTGTGGAGCGGAACAGCACCTTCTATAATAGGTATCGTACTAAACAATTTGCATAATGTTAGCAATCTTATAAGCATTTTGGATCACAATCTTATTATATTAACAATAAATGACAAATATCAGCAACAAAGTATTAGACAAGTAACTTCATTTAAGAAAACAAACTGGAAAGAATTTTTCAAAACGTTAGATTTGCACATTTAGATAGATAACAACATCAATACGCTGCAGAAAAATTGAAGAAGTGATAAATCTAACAACAATAGATACAGCAAAACCAAACATTACAAGACAATTATTGCTCAACACATAGAAGGTGATCTACCAAATGAAATAAATCTACTTATTAATCAACGGAACAGAAAAACACGACAGTAGCAACGTACAGCAGACATACAATACAAAGCATAAATGAATTAACTCGTGACATCAATAGAAGAATCAAAGGATACAAAAAGACAAGTGGGACAGAAAACTCTCTAAATTAAAACCCCAGGATAACCCCCTATAGAAAATACTAAAGGCAATTAAAAAATAATTCAAACTAATACCACCATTAAAAACTCTACATGCTACAGTTTTTAGCAACTCCGATAAAGCAAATGGTCTCACAAATAGCTTCGAACAGACATATATTCTTGACTCTAAAATTGCAAACACTCCCAAATGAGAAGAAATAATAAAAACAGTGCAAAAATTTATTAAGGATTCTCACTGACCTGATCAAAAGTGTCTCAAAAGCTGTATAACTTCAACTCAAGAACTAAAATATCCAATCAAAGAAATACCCGAGGAAGAATGTAGCGCGAAACATATAATTAACAATTTCTCGAAAAAGGCCCTAGCACAATCGACCATTATCATCAATTCTATATATTTCCGTTCAACATCGAAAACTGCAGAAATAGTGTCAATACCAGTACCCAAAAAGACCCAAAGCTACCTACTAATTACCAGCATAAGTCTTTTAAACACATTATCAAAACTCACTGAAAAAGTCGTATTAAACCGCATTGAAAAGTTTGGTCAAAAATATAAACTCGGTTCAAATCACCAGTTTGGATTCCGTTCACAACATAGTACGAGGGCCGTTCGGGAAGTAGTACCAATTTGTACCATGTGGAGCGCTGGTGAGTAGCATCTGGACTAGTTATAACACGTTTAGTTATATTGCAGCTGTCTATGTGCAAAGTTATGCCTCATTGGTACTAACTGTGTTCTTTCTGTGAGTGTTTATAATGTTCAAAAAAATAGAGAACGTTGCCAGTTGTAAAATTAGGGCTGTGATTAGATTTCGTAACGCAAGAAATGTGAAACCCTGCGATATTTATAGTTAACTAAAGGAAGTGTATGGAGACAATGTTCAAAACGGTCATGTCTACTTGAAAACTCATGGCAACCATTTTCTGGAATCGGCGAGGTGTACTGCTCATTGATTTCATGCCCCGTGGGGACACTATAAATGCCGATGCATATTGTGTGACATTGAAGAAATTACAGCGAGCAATTCAAAATCGACGGCGAGCTCTGTTGTCTAGCGGTGTCAGGCGGCTCCGTAGCATAGTGGTATGTGTGTGGCTACTATGCCCAAGGTCCCGGGTTCGAATCCTGACACGGTCTGCTTGAAAAATGTTAGGCGAGCATTTTTCACAAAAATTCACCCTCGTTCGGATGAAAGGTAAAATGGAGGTCTCATGTGTGAGTGTTGTCACGCACGTTAAAGATCCCTACCTTGATTAGAACAGCAAGGGTTCCGCAAAATTCAAAATTTTCCAGGTAAAAAACTCGCTTCCTGGCCAATGTAGTACCTTGGGGTAGAGAATTGGAAAATCACATGTAATGTCTAGCGGCGTCCTTCTCCTCCCTGACAATGCCAGGCCTCATACTGCTCGAATAACAAAACTTGTTCAACAATTCAAATGGGAAAGTTTTAACCATCCACCCTACAGCCCAGACTTAGCACCCTCAGATTTTCATCTGTTTACAAAACTCAAGGACTTTTTGGCAGGAAAGAAATTTGAAATTGATGATGAACTGAAAGCAGCTGTGACTACATATCTCAATACATTGGCAGCAGAGGAGTACGAAGCTGACTTACAAAAACTGGTCTCACATTATGATAAATGCTTAAATTTGAGAGGTGACTATGTGGAGAAGTAGTGTAAGGTTTGTTCTTTTCAAATAAAACATTAAAATTTGTTAAGATGTACTAGTTTATTTTTTATTCAAACACGGGTACTATTTTCCGGACGGCCTTTGTACAGCTCATCAACTAGCTTGCATTTCAAATAATATAAAGAATTTCAACAAACAAAAAGCTACGATACTGGCATTATCAGACATAAGAAAAGCTTTTGATACAGTATGGATTGAAGGTTTAGTGTACAAACTAATACAACTTAAATTTCCAAAACATCTGATGCAAATTATTCATCATATTTTCCAAAAGAAAATGTTACGTAAAACTTAATAATGCAAATCGGAACACAAAGAAGTAGCAGCAGGTACCACAGGGGTTGGTGTTAGGATTAAAAATATTCTGACTATATGTAAATGGTCTCCCATTTTCTAAAACAAACACCACACTATTTCGTTCACGACGCTGCTATTTATACATACTAGTTCAGTACTGAAGTTGCAAACATGCAAAACCAAATACACATAAACATCTTACAAAATATCATGAAAATAGAAAATTTAATTAGACAGCGCGAAAACAAAAACAATTACATTTGCAAAGAAATTCAATGATACAAAATCTTCGTCGCTGAAGGTAAACTCAAACATCTTAGAACCTGTGATTATCGTAAAATATTTTGGACTGCACATGGACTGTTGGCTTACCCTTCAAAAACACATAAAAAAAATTAATTGAAAAAGCAAGCAGCATCGTAAAAACTATATATTCACTACTGGAAAGAAGCAGCAAATTATGCACCACAAGCAAGCTTTTACTTTATACAGCAATTGTGAGAGCATTCCCAACCTACACCGCTGCCAGATTTTCAGATCAAAATTCAAAACATGAGCCAAACCAATCCAAATCATTCAGAATAAATTTCTGCGATTGGCTACAAACAGCGGAAGATACAACAAAATCACAGACCTACACCAGATAGTGCTTATTCCAACAATAGATAAATATACTGAAAAACTTTCTGAAAATTTCTTCAAGGCAGCAACTACTTCAAACAATACACTAATTAGAACAATAACATGAAAGAGGAAAGGAAGCATTATGATGATGGAAAAGCATGCATACATTCACCAGACCTGTAAAAAAATTGATATACCATACGAAGCGCAGCAAACCTATTACTACATTGGTTTTTTATAATTTTCTTACATACATTTAATTAAATAAAACATTACTCAAAAACAACACCATAAAAGTAAACCATGAATTACTTAAAGTACCTATCATTGAAGAATAATATAGGACACGTAAGGCATATCACAAACAAAAATTTTTAGATTAAACTTAAACAAACTTGAGCAGAAGTTAAATATTCAATTGTAATTATTTTAAGCACAATTGTATTTTTCACTTGACTTTTAAATATATATTTTTGTTGTTGTTCTTAGAGGCATTAAATAAGTAAATTCAGTGTAAAGCTTTCATAGCTAAATTCAAAACTTACCATCATCAGTAAATGGATTCATAAACCACCGTCGAATAAATGAATCAAAAAATCCTAGTTTACATTTAGTGTTGTTTGGGTATTCTCTGAGTTCCATTTTATCAATTTTTTCCAGTAGAATTTGCGGCAACTTCCTTTCTAATTCAGTGTGAAGTACTACCTGTAAATTTTAAATATATAAGTACGTGGCATGTATTGAAAGTATACATTACATACTTGCATTGCTAGCCGTTTGAGTTGTGCATTTCGCCTAACGGACTCAATATCTCCAACGGCCAAACCAATAAGTAAATTCATTAACAAAATTGGCATTAATACCATAAATAATCCTAGCATTATGAATGAAGGTATTGGAAATGGTAGTGTGCGTGCATCATCTTTGCTTATGTAGAAGGGTTCTACATACGTTCCCAAAAAATCAATTTCACCTAACATCATTGAAAAGGTTCTTATTAACGATATAGGTATAGTATTAAATGACAAATGGCCACCCTACAATAAATATAGTTGATTATCATATTTAAAAGGTACCATATTTTATAAATTACCCTTGACAGGAGAATAAAGAATGCCAATCCGAATGCAATAAATAAGATTGAAAACACCATGAGTACTTTAATTAGTGTTTGAAGTATCTCCAAGAACATCACAACATAAATTCCCACTTGATCAAATCGTTGAAGTAGCAACAACAAATTAAACCAGCTTAGAAAAATTGTTATGGCCGCAGAAGAAAATTGTAATTCTGTCATCGCTCCTCCAAACACAGGGTATACCATAATTGCTGCCGATATGTAGAGTAACCAGGACACCAAGTTTGTAGGATCAACAAAGTATAAGTACTTCTGTTGGTAAATTTGTATTACTTCTCGTATGGTATTAAGTGTTATATATGCTACTATGGCCATCGCGCCCATATACATCACTGGGCTTATTGACACTTGTAAAATGTTCGCCTTATTTTCTGCTGAGTATTCCTAAAAAGAGATGTGCATATTTCATACAAGTTAAAAGTGCTTACCTCAAATGTTTTGTTGTACTTATCTTTCCAAAAGGAAGAATTGCTAGAACTCAAGTAGTTTGGATTGCCACGCTGACGGAGTAACTGATCAGGAGAAACTTTTTCATGCCCCATTAACATTGAAGAAAAGCAAGTAACAAACGCTAGAAATATACTGTAGAAGAGCAAGTTGGTAAGGTGAAAATATTTTCCATACGAATTCCACTTCATTTGTAGGTATTTTTGGCTAAGTGGGTGTGCTAGCAGTTCTACTCGACCGTGTGCAACCATAGCCTATAAGGCATTATAACGTAATGGATAATTATTGTGCTAATACAAGAAGGCAGAAGCATCAATATAAAATTTATAAACAGGTAATGGGAATATACAAATACATCAACATGTATTAGCTTCTTTAGCGTTGAATGAAATGATTCTTTTACTGAAACTATCCTTAATTATTTGATTCATAATATTTATGTCCAAGAATAAGAGTCTCCAGACATCTGTGAGCTAGATGGTGCCGCTAGCTTTGGAGTCGCGTCTCAATCCTGTTCTGAGTTACAACCTGCATCTCGGGGTTGTAATTGTACAATCGTGTTGCTTCTTTATATGACATTAAAAAACAAGAAATATCATTTTTTTGAAGTTAAAAAATTAATTTCAGTATGAATAATTATGGTTTTAATTTGCTACTAATTTTCAGTTAATTTGTGTTTTACTTGGGCTTATAAGTTCAACGTTCGTGCTTTGGTTTAGATTGCTGCCCTATATCTTGGAGCAGTTTATCGAGCAAGATCATTATGGTGATACTAATAATTCCTGGGCTTGTTGTTGTTTGGAACTTTGATTTAAGTAGCTCTCGGGGAGTAGTACACTAACGCTTAATCTATCTTAAACATAAGTTTAAGATAGATTCAGACTTTTGCAAGGGCTATAACAAAATTATAGATGAATATATAAAGAATTGCTACTTGGTCGAGGTTCCACCAAAGTTGGACAATCATCAAGCGTACTTCATACCCCATCACGCTGTTATAAGACCAGATAAAAGGACTACCAAGGTGTGGATTGTTTTAGATGTAAGTGGAAAGGCCAATTTAGGATTATCACTTAATGACGTTCTGTACCCTAGACACAATTTGTAAACTGATTTATTTAAACTTTTATTAATTTTTGGCCTATTTCCAGTAACCGTTACTGCTGATATTCGACAAATGTATTTGCAAATTGGTGTTACTAAGGAATACCATCAATACCAAATGATATTATTTTGATTTGATAGTAACAAGTGTATTTGTTCGTTTCAATTCCCTCACGTTCCTATCAGGTTAATATACAGTTCATTTTTGGCAATACTGTGAGGCAGTTGGATGCAGTAGAAATATATAGGTATCCTGATGCTGTTATGATGGCAAAGTCAAAATTTTACATGGACGAACTAGTCTTGTCGGTATTGAATACTCAAGAAGCAGCGAAATTATCACACCAGCCGATACCCAGAGGGTTCGATCTGGTTAAGAGGGCTAGTTATTCACTCAAACTAGTTCATAGCTTACCATTATCGTATTGTACACCTGTGAATTTTACAGATGGTAGTATAAAAAAGTTCTAGGTCTGTCATGGGATCCTAGAAGTGACGCCATTTCCTTACAAATTGCAAAAATATCAACCGCATTATACATCAAACAAATAATCTTGTCTAGTGTTGCAAGATTATTTTATATATAGCGTTTAGTCTTGCCAAATTGCTAATAAAGGATTTGTGGAATGCAAACCCTGGGTGGGATGATGTGCCTCCTAAGCATATAACTGAATATTACTTCCAGCTTGTATCTGAACTTTCTTTACTAAGTAATGCAATATCTCACGCAATTTATAAGTCACTAATGACTGCATTGTAAAGATAGTTGCATTCTGTGTTGCAAGTCCGAAGACTTTGGGTTGCGCAGTCTACTTGCATATAACAGATTCAGATGGTAATATTTTAATAAGTCTTGCCTGCTCAATTTCAAGGGGTTCCCTATAAAAATATTGATCTTAGCTGGCCTTGAGCTTTGCGCTGCAGTTCTACTATCCAAATTGGTATAAAACGTATATGATATATATAATTCACGCTATCCCATAAAAACTTATTTGCGTTTTTGGATTATATGATAGCCTTATCGTGGATTTATTCTTCTCCATCGTTGGTCTACATTTGTCGCTAATAGAGTGGTTACAGTTTAAAGTAACTTAGAAGCACTTTTACCACATAGCCAGGATAGGAAACCTCAGTGCCTGCCTACTTCGAGACATGTTACCCTCCCAACTATTTGTTACAGGCGAAAAAGCTACTAAGTAGGTATTTTCCAGTAAAATTATAAATGGGGGCGGCCTGTAAAACAAAAATTAAAGGGAGGTCACCGGCACTAGCTAGCGGAAGGTCGTGGATCATATAGAGGGTTAAAATTTTGCAGAAAGGGTTAGATTAATTTATAATGTACTACAAAAAGATTTGGCTCTTACATTTCATAAATATTGTGGCTTAATGACAATTACCAAGGGCACGAGACAAGTCGAGAATGTCCAAATGTTCGTGCAAAACCTTGAGAGACTTGTCATCCCAATGAGGACAATTGTTCCTTTTAATCAATTCCTCACTTTTTATTACTTATGCAACTTCCATGATAAAAAATAATAAAAAAATATTGACTTAATCAACGGCAAACAAAACTATTTAATTGAATAGGTAAATATGGAATTATGAAAATTTTGCGTACATAAGTAATTCCCAAACACTTGTATATGAACGAAAACTTATATTATAAATCTTATACTAAATTAATCCTACGGTTTATGGCCAAAACGTCCTAACAAATAAATTAACTAAAAATTGGTCATGCTACTTAACTATAAAAACTTACTTACTAAAAATCGTCCATTGTTTGATGGCTTGTCTTCCAACGTAGAACAGCTCTTAAATTGGGGAAGAGAATCTCGCTTGTTGCTCTTGTTTGTAATTTTTAAATATTTGAATGGCACACGAACCCGGCAGGATCTTATTGACAATATCACTTAACTTGTGCATCACACGCCTACAAGCTTTTTATTATTACTTTATACCTTGTATCACTATAAATCCGCGAACATACGGGCGTAACCCTCGCGACTGGAAGAGTTAATTACTCCTTTCCAAATTTTACTATTGTGATACTAAGTAAAATATTATATCTGTGATGCCGGAGAACGCTACCCGCGAACTTCTGTGGCTACAGACAGCTCCATTGGAAAAACTCTCTGCCTTTTGGCTAAAGCCTTAAGTTATATAGATTAATTCCTACCCTAACCATTATGTACGTCATATTTCTGTTATCCAATGACTGAACAGAACCTTCCACAAAACAAGATTTCAGAAACCAAATCCAACCCCTTTGGAGATGAGGGTCACGGAAGCAATTATTTTTCTAAGGGTTTAAATATATTTTATCTTCTTGAAAATTTTAATTACTTGAAATGTGGACCATACCTATGGCGACAGTTGTCTGCCATTAACAAAAGACCGGTTAACCCACTTAAACCGAAATGGATTTTAAATACAATGAATGTCTCCAAACTACTTAAAATTACTTGCAATCTTTGAACAAATCAAATTGGAAATAGTTTTCGCTATTTATAATGTTTCGTTTTCTATAACCTTTTAAATCAAAGAAATTATTAAGAAAATTAAGCTTTTCAAACAGAAAATTGCTTTTATTTATTTACGTTAAAAGGTACTATTCCATTTTAATTTTATCAGATTCGTCAATCTGTAACCGACCTAAGCTTTAAGAGGTTTATTGTATTTGATTTACAAGGGTAGAGCTTTAAATTATGATGACCTGCCGCTGGAATTTCTAATAGTTTAGCCTGAAGCTATTTGTAAACCTGGTCTTTTATGAGGGATGCTAATTAAAATATGAAGTAATTTATTGTGGAATTTTTGTCTATACTTTATGCAAGTTACTGAATTTTAATTAATTAATTAATTTGTTTATTAGTTAACATTACAAAATAATGTTACATATTGTCGCATGGTTTTTGGTGGAATGGTCTTTTATGGATGTCGTTTCCTCCTCATACTTGGCCAATTAAACAATTTTTCACTTCGCCAAACGTAGAAATTCCGAAATTATATTCAAGGAATTTAGCTATTATTGTTCCTTATCTTCCAGTATTGTATGAGAGGGCACAAACTGCCTTCATGGTCAAAAACTATTATGCATTATTGTGTATGTTTTACGTTTTTGTAAGATTATTAAACTTTTTCACAGAATCGAAATGATATAAATGTAGCAGAGCAATATTTAACACATACACTACAACAGGAGCAATTTTCGGCATTGATGGAAAGTTTGAAGAAAGGCATTGTGCCTTTTTATACTTAAGAAATAAAAATCCTTTTCTAGATGAAAGAGGTCTTATTCGAGTAGGTGGTAGTTTATCATGATCAAGATAGCCTTTTTCCGCTTGTCATCCATTGCTGTTATGAAAAGAGGATCATTAAATAAATTTACTAATTGACCATTATCACCGCATTAATTGTCATATAGATGCTAATCTCCTTAACTCGCTTATCAAACAAAAATATTGGATTTTTTCTGCTAGATATATTATAAGATCAAGGATCAGATTATACAATTTTTGTTTTCGAATTAATCCTACTCACCATATGCCAATGATGGCAGATCTGCTATTATTCGATGTGCAGGAAACCAAAGCGTTTACACACACTGGTGTGGATTATGCCGTTCCTATCAATACTACACTTTCCTGCAGACAAGGGCAGCGCTATCGAAAAGAATATCTTTGTACGTTTGAGTGCTTGTCTACTAAAGCTGTTCATATAGAGATAGTCTCAAATTTGTTAACAAACATCTTTTTGGACGCATTTAAGCATTTTTTGTCACGTTGCGATCCAGTATCTTGTATGTAACGTGACAATGGTACAAATTTTGTTGGACCCAAGACTAAATTAAACGAAATCTATGATTTGAATACATCTTCAAAATTTAAAATGCTTTAAATCTTGAATTGAATAATCGCCGCATCTCCTGGAAAATGCTTCCACCCTAGGCTGCACATTTTGATGAGATTTGTAAATCTACAATCAAACCTTTTAAAACTCGTCTGTATTGTACTGTCGGTGGTAATTTACTTACATTCGAAGACCCTTTGACTGTTCTGACTCAAATTCAGGCATGTCTAAATTCAAAACCCCTCTGCGTGTTGTCTGAGGATTCTTATCCAAAATTTCTAAATACAGTACATTTCTTAATGCAAACGTCACTGCAATTTTTACTCGCTCTTAATATGTCAAAAGAGCATTTGACAATGAGTGATCGTAAACGGTTACTGGATTTGTTAGTTTAATCATTTTGGCACTAATGGAGGATTGAGTACTTGCATATATTGTGGGTTAGGCAAAAGTGGTACATGGCCAATAATCCTGTAAAGGTCGGAACAGTTGTGATTTTAATGCAAGATGACGTCCGCCATTAAGATGGCCGTTAGGTATTATTGAAGAAGTTTACCCTGGATCTGATGGAGTTATTCGCTTGGATCTGGTTAAAACCAGAACTACTAAAATTAAATGTCCAGTAGTAAAATTATGCCCAATACCTAATCAATGATCACATCTGGGCTTGTTCATTTATTTTAGTTGAGTTTATTATGCAACAATAGTTCTTTGTTGCCTTTGCTTAGCTTTTTCTCTGAATATTTGAGTTAATCAAAAGTTCTACTGACTTTCAAGGTGGGGAGAATGTTTGCATCACAGGAATAAGAGTCTCCAGACATCTATGAGCTGAATGGTGCTGGTAGCTTTCGAATTACGTCCTGTTCTGAGTTACAGCCTGCACCATGGTGTTATGATTGTGCAATCGTGTCGCTTTTTTTATATGACATGAAAAAACAAAAAAACAACAATTTTTGAAGTAAAGAAAATTAGTGTCAGTTAATTTGTGTTTCACTTGGGTTTATAGGAAGTTCAACATCCATGCTTTGTTTAAGATAGCTGTGATTGCTGCCCCTTATCTTGGAGCAGTTTATCGAGCAAGACCATTAAGGTGAGTGCTAGTAATTTCTAAGTTTGTAGTTGTTTGGAACTTTGATTACTTCTGGTTCGAATTCTCCAAGCTATTGAAGGTCGCAATTTATAGATAACCCATCACTGCATTGCCAACATTTTTTTTGATAGCAAGGAAAAAAGCTTATTTTTTCTTTTATAAGTATAATAACAAATACAGTCACGAAAAAGGTTTTTCCCTATATGTATTAAATTGTAAATAAGAATAAATTTTTAATTTCTGAAAGTATTTTAAACAGGCAAAGTTTAAAATTGACAAAACTATTATCAGTCGAAACAATTGCAAGAAGTCAACGCGTGACAATAATTCAACTATAACTTGGTACTACTGAACTTATTTACCATGCAATTAAGTTTAGTTATACGTAAATAAGTAGCTAGTAGATATTTCAAGTGCTTTAGGTTAAAAATTCATGATAACATTGGTAACTTAGATGTTAGTTATAGCAGTATCTATTTATTAGAACTCCAAAATAGTATAGTCTGGAAATCCAAACATAGTGATTTCTGTTCACAGATGCGCTGTGCGCATGTCACCAATGTCCATAATACAGCTTTCTTTTCGCTTGGGTGATGATTTGACTCCTTGTTTAAATATCAGTTGGTGTGTCTATTTTCTATATGTATGTCTGTAAGATCCGTCATCGCTTCTTGTTACTAATACGTTCAAGAAAGGAAGATGATTTTTCGTCTCTTTCTCCATGGTGAAGTGTATTTGAGGATGAATGTTGTTCAATTGTTGCAGGGAGCTATCTAATGCTGCTTTACTGTGTGTGCTAGATTATAAATGTGTTATCTACATATCTGAAGTAACATGTAGGCTTGTAGACTGATGTTCTAATTGTTTCTCTCTCAAAACACTCCATGTAGGAGTTGACAGTAACTGAATCTTTTTTTACATTGAAAATACATGGTAGTCAGTACATGTTGGTAAAGTTTTGCTATGCCATCTGGGAAGAAATTGCACAGGTGTACTAGAACCTCATTAACAAGGACCATGGTGAACAGTGACATTATGCCGTAGCTGACCAGTAGGTCTCCTGGTTGTAGGTTTAAGGCTTTTAGTCTTTTAATAAAGTGTGCCGTGCTTCTGATGTATGGGTTAGATGTTCTTATGTGACGTTGAAGAAGATTTGTCAAATATTTAGTCAGGTTGTATGTTGGTGATCCTATGGCATTGACAATGGTCCTAAGTGGAACATTCAATTTGTGTATCCTTGGTAGTCCATACAAACGCGGTAGCAGTGCTTCACTTTTTCAGTACTCGTTGCTCCTCGATTAAAGTATACGACTCTTTGATAAGCTGGTTTGTTTTCCTTAATATTCTTGTCCTGTGGTCCTGCTATAGTGTACTGTAGATGAATGTATTCAATATCTCATTTACTTTTATTGGTAATTCTTTTTGTTCATGATACCGGTTGCATTTTTCTTGTCTGCTAGTGTAGATATGATTTTGGTATTTCAGTATTGTTGTACAGATTCCTGGTAGTCATATCTTTCTCGGATGTATTTGTAACAATAAGGGAGGAAAGTGAAAATCCTGAAGTATTGACGTATAAATTTATTAAAATTGCAAAGTGCTTTTGCCAAAAGCCATCATCGGTGCCTCTGTCCTAATTAATAAAAATTGCCATTATTAAATAAGTACAATAAATGCTCGAATTACATTTAAAATATGACAACTATTGTTTGATCAACATGTTAACAAACAAATTGATTCCATTTATAATGTTTGCTACATGTTGGTTAGTTGTATAATGAAGTCCAAAAAATTTATTCGATTTCGTCATTCAGCCAAACTACATGTAGCCAAAATTATAAATGGAATCAATTTGTTTTTAAAATGTTAAATAAACAATAGTTCTCATATTTTAAATGTAATTCGAGCATTTATTGTACTTATTTGAATAATGGCATTTTTTATGAATTAGGACAAAGAGGCACTGATAATGGTTTTTGCTGAAAGTGATTTGTGATTTTAATAAATTTTACACGTCAATTGTTCAGGATTTTCACCATCATCGAGAAAACGTGTACTCGGCCAGTGTGGGCTAACAAGAAGGGATAACAGATCTCTCAGTTATTCAGGATACTAGAAACCAACACACGCCAATCGGTATTTAAATGAGTCGAATAACCACCTAAGCCAGAAGAAAGCTGTATTAAAGACATTAGTGACAAGCATACACCGCATCTGGCAACAGAAATCACTACAAAGCGAGCTAAAATACCTAGATCTGCAACTACAAGCTAACTGATTCATTAAACACGAGATAAAGAGTGCCACAAGACAAAACAGAGATACTACTCATAAAGAAACAACCATCAAGTCAGAAACGGCATACTTCCCATATTTACAAAATGTAACCAACCGCATGGTAGAGATTCTTCAGAAACACAACGTCAACACGTTCTTCAAGCCTGCATGTTAGCTAGGGCAGGTACTAGAATCTACAAAAGGTAAACAACCACATCTTTCCACTGTCATAATCCACAGGATTTTTTGCTCATGTAGAATAGTGTACTTATGCATAACGCATTAATAACAAGGGATTTCTGTATATTTGTTTTAAAATTTAGATTATTAAACTCTGTAAATAGATTTAGCACATTTTCTTGTTGTACTTATTATTTTGATGTTCAAAAT
Organism: Platerodrilus igneus; assembly: GCA_036346225.1. Taxonomy (NCBI): domain Eukaryota; kingdom Metazoa; phylum Arthropoda; class Insecta; order Coleoptera; family Lycidae; genus Platerodrilus; species Platerodrilus igneus. The sequence continues at coordinate 9,223,211 of JARFIW010001159.1, forward strand.
TAGTAAGAATGTACATTGTGCCAGTAGTAGAATGGCAGTTTTCTTTTTAAAAATAATTTAACAACATATATTGTACGTGCTACATATGTAGTTACAAGGTGATACCAGAAACCTTTGCTGACGATTGTAAGCATAAATATATTGGTAAAAATGTCTATCTGTTTTAAAAGTCATGGACAGACAATTCAATAAATTTGATTGTATGTAGCAATAGAAAAATGGTATTATTTTGTAACAATTTTTTTTACTATGTAAATAAATTGCTTTCTTAAACAACTTAGAAGTTTTAAGGCAATGAATAAAAAATTAAAAAAATTCGCAAAAAATATTTATTCGCAAATTTTGATAGACTTTCGAGTGTTTGGTAAGTCCTCGGTCCCATATAAAAAGCAACATGCGATTTGTTATTCTCTACTTTGGTTCAATTATAAGGCTAAGTTCAAACATTTTGTACCTGCAATCATGTAGAAACAATTCAGCTGCTTTGAAACCTGGTTTGTAAAGTCGCAAATAGCAATTTAGCCTTTCAAACATTTATGTAAACACTTTATTGTTCACGAAATACCTCAAAGTTATCAACTTGTTTCACACACATGGCTCGTGGACATTAAACATTTGATCGGATAAAATTTCCACTGGTTGAACTGTCTTTGCAAGTAATTTTCTGATCCGCTCAATTTCACATCATCTTCGAGTCAAGCAGACTAGGAAGTCATTGATGGTGAGATTTTATGGTGACTTAATCTATTTTTATTACAGTGCAGAAACCAATAGGGCCAACAATTGAATCCTGTAGAGCCAATAAAAATATCAAGCTGATAAAATGCTGTAGAACCAAGAAACACCTACTAGCCCACATGCATCCTCTAGCCAACCAACATTGTTAATCATTCTCGAGCTTATCTATCATTTGCTACCACATCAGTCTGGGGTCATCGCTTTTGTCACTGCAAGCAACAAGCTGGAATCTGTGCCTAACTAATCTAAGGGTGGCAACCAGCGGTCAGTGATTAAGGGTGAGTGATTTTTGCATGATTCCAAAAAAGATTTTTTTATTTTACAATCCCTTTCCAACAACCGCTAAGTTTCGAGCCGCGAAAACCTCCATCAGTCTAGTCTGTAAGACCCGACACTCAACTGAGTCGAAATAATAATTTTATAATGTCTTACTTAGAATGTATATTTTCTCAAAAGTAATATTTACTTAAGTTAGATATATTTGAAATTCTCACTAATGACTATTTTAAGATTATTGAATTGCAATTTTTGATTAAATTTGTACGTGATTATCAGATCTGATGTTCATAAAGATTCTTAGAAATGAAATTTTGTTTTACTAGTAATTTTTGATATGACACACATGTGAAATTATTTATTTCTTTTTATAATCATGAATGTATAAAAATTATTTGTTATATAATAGATACTTCTGATTTTATGTTCAATTTTCTAAAAAGGATAAATTAAAAATATTTAAATGATCTACTTTGATAGGGTTTCTGTATCAGCCCTAAAACCATATCTTTTTAATACTTGCTGATACAGTGGCATTCAACTTCACTCTACTTTGTTTTCTACCGGCACTGCAGGTTTTTATAGTTCCATCTCGTACACATAAAAATTTTAAATTCTTTTTAAGCTCTGGGTTGTTGATCTGTCTTCTCACCAGGAGCAAGACCATAAAACGCGTTCTCTAAAGAATTAAAACCGTTATACTGATGCCCAACATCTTGGGGCCCAAAATTCGTAACAAATTACGTTCATCAGTCTTTAAAAAATAATACAGCTACAATCTTATCTCAAAACGTTTGCCTTTTGTATTTGATACCATAGTCAACAGGTGTTTTTGAATACTTACATTTAATGCTGGTAGTGGAATAGGCTTGGATATACTCAGTGCTTCGCCAGTTTTGCCATCCATGTTAGCATAAAATTTTGGACATTGTAAGCAACTGAAGTTGTAATTAATCTACAACACATAACATATAAAAATTACCACCTACCATTTGAGGAATATAGATGTAAAGTGCGACATGTCTCAAATTTTAGAAACACAAGTTATTTACAAATTTGAATTCTTCATTTAAATCGGTATTGTTTTGAAGTCATTTTAGTTTAAGTGCGACATATAATGTGATGATATGCGTTTATAAAGTTCAATGAGTCCAGATTAAAAATTAATGCAAAGTGTGACATGTCTGTTCGAACCAGTGAACTGTCACATTTAGAGCTCACGATCACTCATATGATTGTACATGATCATGTTTTGGATAAAACCACAGTCAACGTCTTGTATCTAATAAACGAGAAGTGTATTGCTAATTTGGTATGGGGGTTTCTTTAAATGAACTAAAACAATTACTAATGATGGAATCGGACTCAATGAATGCAGTGTCATTAAAGTTTGTCTTGGGAACAAAGCTAGATAAAACTAGCAATACAAATTGAAACAAAAGTGTTACAGCAAAAGCACTAAGGTGTATTAACTTTTTATAAAATTGTGTTTATTTAATCAAACTAGTAAAGAATATGTATAACAGGTAACTGCCAAAGTTGTTACGGGACTTTCCTACGTGTGGACACAAAGGACCATGCTATCAGCCGTATCACCACGAGTCATATTTAACAATGAGATATATTAAATATTTTCATATAAACTAATATACCAACAAAATGAAAGTTGCACAAGATGCTTTTTAGGTTTCATATTGTAAAATCGACTATCCAAAGAGCAAGCAATCTCGCATTGATAGTGCAAAGCATGGGTCAAAATCTTTAGCCATTAAATAAAAAATCACAGATTCACAAGGACTGTTAGTATCAGTTTATAAAAAGACATTTTTTAGAAATTCTTTAAAAATACTGAGAAATTACCTCAGGAGATAGGTGAAAAAAACAAAAATGATGGGCGAAAAGAAAAAATTAAAACTTTTAGAGAGTTCCTAAGATGTACAGAAAGCCATTACTGTTAAAGTAAATTGACCCTAAGGGTATTTCTGGCTTGTGATTTGATAGTTATAATACTATGGAAGATGTACAATAACAAAATTAATAATAATTCTAAAGCAAAGTAAAGTTATTTCGGAAGCTATTTATGTAAAAAATATAACATAGGTGCTGTAGGCCACAATCAGATGTATGTTTGTTAAATATTTTTTCATCCTTTATTTGAATTTATGCTTAACCATTGCACTTGTACACCATTTTTGATTGTATTTTGTATTTCCGCTTAACCTTAATATTTATGTGTCAAACATGTAGGTGCTCGTATTTTGTTGTATTCAAACAGATTTATATTACAATAAAAAGTTCACAATAATTGTTCTCTTATGATAAATTTTTAAACAAATTCTGGTCTTCGAGCTGGATCTGATAACCATCTTTACAAAATATATTCATTGCTACCAGCTTAAATACTTTGATTAATTATTATTTAGCACAAGGTTACAATCAACAAGTCAAATCACAATCAGCACTTAGTACAAAAGTCGATTATGGCATAACTGGATTGTCGTGCACATGTAAACAGGTCGTATATTACTTTCACTTTTCTTCCTTACAATAAATATAATATGTTGCATTCCTTGGTCCTTAACCTCCACAATTACAGTTAGCTTTACTTTCTTAAGTTTATGGTTACTTCTAAACAGACAACATTATACGTTTTATTTAAATTCTTTCAGTAACAAGTATAAGCATGTTTTATACAATTACATAGCAACATTATATGCTTGCATGCACGTTTACTTAAAATCGTATTAATTACAATCTCTATTAACAATGCCACAAAAATTCGCAGTTTTAACACAAAAACGCACTTGCAATAAAAGCAAACTTAGTGCATTTCAAAACTTTTTAAAATTATTATTTGACATTGCGTATCATACTTCATCTAATGCTTCATAACTTGAATTTCGAATTGCTTCAATTGAGGAATTACTTTCTAAATATAATGTTGTTCACTTGGAAATTATAGTAGTCGATACTGAAGCAAACTTGTGATTGCACTGTGATTACTACGCAGAGTTTGAAAATAATTACTTTGAAAGCCTCGCCAAGGCTAAATCTTTACTTAAAATTTATAATCGGTCTATGATTTGTGAGACACAATTAAACACTAGTAAGGATTTTAACTCTGAGTGCTCAATGCCAATACTATCACCGCGACCTTCTTCTAATATAAATTGCATTCAAGACTATGCACATGCAACTAACCCTACTTTCAGTCATGAACTAGTACAAAGTCAAAAATAATATGCCACAGCAAAATTTTGAAATTCATTCAAGCTTGGTTAAATTACCAATGTTACAAATGAAAATCTTCAACGGTGATTCTCAAACTTTCTTGTTTCTTTGAAAGTTTTAAATCGCTAGTTTACAACAACGAAGCTTTTGATGATGTCACACGCTTTCTGTACCTTAAACCAGTCTTAGGCAATGAACCGTCTAAAATAATAGAATTGCTAGATATAATTTCAGCAAACTACCTTGTTGCGTTAAGCTTATTTGAAAAGCGATACAAAAACACAAGATTTCTTATTTACTCGCACATGAAAGGAATATTTGAATTCCTAAAAATAATAAAAGAATCTGTCTCGTGTATTCAACAACTAGGTGACTCGATCCAAGCTCACTTGAGAGTATTTCAATCATTAGGCAACTAATTGACTCTCGTGTTAGCTTCATTCAATATCCCATAACTGACAAACTTGATTATAACACTTAGTACAAATGGAAAATTAAATTTTCTAAACTAAATATCACACCTTTTACAAATACATTAATTGATTTTTTGGAGAAACGAGTTAAGTTACTAGAAAAGATAAACAAACTCTAAAAGCAAGCAGAATCAGGTATACAGCTGTATCATGCATGTAGCCCTAAACAAGGCAAATCACACTATAACTTGAACAAACAGTTTCGTTCATGTTGCGTCCAAACAACAATGTATTTCAGAACATAATTGTCCTTTTTGCAAATCTAACACAGATTAATATACTGTCCTATGTTCTTCGAATTATCACCACATTTAAAGGAACTTAACCTCTGTGCGAATTGTTTATACGGCGGTCATCTTGCACTTAACTGCAAATCAGGTAATTGCAAAACTTGTAATAAAAGACACTCTATACTTTTACATGTTGATCTGTAACCACTTGATTCTAATTTGCCAATGAATGGCACTCAACTCAGAAGTTCTACCTCACAATTTACATCATCTACCACTTCCACCACAGGTAATTTTAAACAAATCTTTCCAACTACTTTTGTGTATGTGGAGGATACTTTTGGAAAACAACACAAACGTGTTACACTCTTAAATTCAAAATCTATGAAATCTTACATGACAGTTTCGCTATGTAATAAGTTAAAGTTCTCGATCACGCTGGCAAATACTCCCATATCAGGCATCGACCAATCTAAATGCCATATTTCTGAAATAGTACATGCAAAAATCAAATTAACTAAAAGTGATTTCTCTGCTTTATTAGCATTTCTGCTTCTTCAAAATATTTCTAGCGAATTTTCTGTCATTTAGTCTGACATAAATTTTCTGAAGATAGTTGAAAATTCTCGAATAATGTTAAGTGTGTGAAAGGATTTACTAGAAAACCATTATTTCGGCAAATGTCTAAGTGTTGGGGGATCTTGGTAGCCACAGGTTGCTTAACCTCCTTCACTGAATCTCGGTAAAATAGGGTATAAAATTAGAAAACAATAGAAAGGGAACGAGCTGAATACACATACTCCCTGAAAAGAAGAAAAGAAGAAAAAGAAAAAAACCACCAAAAACGCAAAATCAAAGAAGCTGCCTAAATAACCCTACATAAAAATAACTGCGTTGCAAACGAAATCGTGACTTTCAGTAAACAATGGATTCCATTACTAAAAGAAATAACAAATGAAAATCAAATGCCCACAATATCTAGGTAGCATTGCAAGTTTTTCCTGGGTTTTCCTTGCGATATTAACATGAAATACAGCCTACATACATGATTTCTATTTATACATAAAATAACTAATTACATAAAAATAAGCATATTAACAATCCTTGTAAAACAGCATTGGTATCTGACAAGTATAAATCCACAATAAGGTTACCTCAAAACCATATACAATCTCCGTTGAACAGTATTGGTATCTGACAAGTGTAAACCCGCCATAGGGTCGCCTCAGATCCATATACAATCTTCATAGAACAACATTGGTATCTGACAAGTGTAAACCCGCCATAGGGTCGCCTCAGATCCATATACAATCTTCATAGAACAACATTGGTATCTGACAAGTGTAAACCCGCCATAGGGTCGCCTCAGATCCATATACAATCTTCATAGAACAACATTGGTATCTGACAAGTGTAAACCCGCCATAGGGTCGCTTCAGATTCATATACAATCTTCATAGAACAACAGTGGTATCTGACAAGTGTAAACCCGCCATAGAGTCGCCTCAGAACCATGTTAAAATCTACCAAAGAGGTAACTTAAATCATAATGAATTTTCCCCCTCAAAATAAATATAAAAAACGACTACTTAAGCCTTTCAATAATGCAATCGCACACTTCTTTAATAACCATCCTCTCAATTGTATAAATAGAAACATGTTAAAAATGTTGGCTGAAATGCAGACACAAAACGGTAGCAGTCTTTTGAAATGCTCCAGATGTATGAGGACGATAGCATGGACAGACAAAGATAATAACAAATAAGTTACAGAAATAGTATGGGAACAAGGATATCTGGGGAAAAAGAGAAATAGTAGGGCGGAATACGTTCAAAGGCATTTTTGGGGAATAGTATGTGATATATTACAAGCAGAGATAGGAAAAAAGGGGTAGATGTAGACCTAGATCAGACAGTTATAGATGCAAACTGTGCATATTTCAGGGAAATCTGTAGGTTAGTTCAGAATAGGGAACAATGATGGTACGCGTCTAACCAGTTCTAGGACTGAAGACCTAATGATGATGAGTTGAAAATACAATTCTTGCAAATGTGGTCAAAAAATCTAGTGAATATTTAGGAGACCTTTCTACACTGGCAAAAGTCTCTCGGGAATATAAGGATAACCATAAAGTATATAAAAATTATCATTCTCGTCTAGTTTGATAAACAAATAGATTATATTATCAAAATAAAATAACCCTGGCTCAAAAGCCTCTCGGGCATAGTTGGAAATGGATTAACTCTTTTAACAATCACAAAAAACTGAAAGTCAAATTAAAGTTCATGATGGTTGTGTTTTAATTAGGATCCCACTATGGCGGCTAATTAATTTAAAGTGTTTTTGTAAATGTGGCAGATAAAATTAGGTATAATGCTAAAAGTCCCTTTTACTGATCAAACTATGTACAACAGTAAGCCGCTTTCTAAGTGCTTTTGTTGAGGGTGAATTTAATTCTTTAATCAGCAAGCGGCCAGAATGCAAAAAGTCGAGTGATTTCAATGAAATTCCAAATTTTCTTATCAAAAGAAGTCAGAGAAATCGCAAAACTCTTAACCTTTCTCATTAATTAATCTTAGCTTTAACTATGGCGTCTTTTCAAAGAAATTGAAGTGTGTAAAGGTTCTTTCTTTTTCAAGGAAGGTAAGGCAGAGTCGCTAGATAATTATCGTCCAATTGCCCTTTTTTCATTTTTTTTAATTATTTGAGTATTGCTACTTGGATAGACTAACTAAATTTCTTAGTTGTAATGAAATTATTATTAAACTCCAATTTGGTTTTTGACCAAATCATTGCACAATGGATGCAATTTTTAAGTTTGCTGAAGTTGTACTAATTGAATCGAATTGTGTGAGTGCCCTGTGGGGATCTACTGTGACAATAGCAAGGCTTTCGGCCGTGTGATGCACGGGATTCCTTTTTTAAAAATGGAGAGGTAAGACATTCGTGGCGTTGCTTAAAAGTTATTAAAACAGTCGTTGGCAGTATGTGTCTGTTCAATACATTGTAGATAATATGCGTAAGACCATTAATTCCGCTATACTTGAAAATAGAATTGGGGTGGCACAAAGCACAGTTTTAAGCCATGTGCTATTCCTTCTTTATATCAACGATAGCAACATACTTAAAAGATTGTTTATTGGTCTTGTACGCTGACGATGGTACAATTGTAATAGACAATAAAAATCCTCTTATTCTTCAGTGCAACCTGCAAGAAAATATTGATCTTTTGTTCAACTGGTTCTCAACGTACTTTCTACATATTAATACAGGCAAAACTTTGAGTATTATTTTTCAAATTACCAGAGCAAAAATGTGAACATTGACGTCACTCTCAATGGTACTCAAATATCACAAACTTGTAGCAATAATTTTTTGGGCGTGAATATAAATAAATTCCAAATTGGAGATTTCATTGTGTAAAAGTATGTGCAAAATTGAACTCGTTCTGTTATTTGATTAGAAACCTGAAATCATTTCTGGATATAAATCAACTGTTGTTGATATATAATACTCATTGTTCCTCAAAACCGAGATATTAAATCAGTTTTTGAGGTGCTTCTTCCGATGTACTTGATGTCTTTATGTGTCAAAATATGGTGGTTAGGAGTATCATTAGTGTCTCGCAAATTACTCCTTGCTTTTTTTAAGCAATTGCATGTTCTAACTCTACCTGCTATTCTCATTTTATAAATGGCCATTTTAGTCTATAAGAACAAAGCAGAATACCAGCATGATTATGACTATCATAATCATGACATTCGCAATAAAAGTGATCGTAGCATTCCTAGTTACAGATATAGAATTGGAACGAAATGTCCTATTTATCTGGGTCAAAAAAATTTAGCTGCCTGCCTCCAGAAAAAAGATCTTCACACAATAGAACAATTTTTAAAATTTAATTAAAAAGTTATTTTTTAGATTTGACTTTTTATACTATTGAAGAGTTTTTCTCTCATAGTTTGAGACTACTTATTTATAGATGATGCTTTATTATGTTTATAGTTAGAATTTGTTGTTCTTTTTTTATTTTTATATGCACATTGTAAATAAATAAAAAGAAAAATTAAATAAATAATATAACGACTGGTTTTATTATTGAAAGAGGTCTCTGTAACATGTTTTCCAAAACTTTGTTGCTATACCAAGAAACTTGACACATATTTTTTAGGAATTCAGGTAATGTGTTATTAGTAAAATGAATTTCCAATATATTGTGAGCTTTTGCAATGAATCAATGCGAATTCGAACTGGAAACTTCTTCTATAACATGAAATCTTACTGCAAGTTTGTCATTGAATTTTTATTGACTTGCTGAGAAAACCTTTACCATACAAGTGATGTAATAAGATACACGTAAGTGTAAGCTAGGGAACTACAAGGCTCTAAAACACCAACATTTCTTTCTGCATTCATGCTCAATGCACATGCTCCTTTTGCATCGTAGGTGATAATGGTCACCCCAACTTTTGCTTCTGCTGTTGCGTGCTATTCACCACTGTGACATATCGTATTAAAATATAATTGTTCTACACTAATATGTAAGACTCCTATTATGTTTCAGAAGCGCATAATTTAGTAGTGTAATTGAAAAATTGATTTACGATTTATTGGTGAGTATCAATCAACTATAGTAATATAGATGTTTGCACTTTAGGTTCATTAGTGCCATTAATTGATGTGGTCAAATAAATAACACGGAAACTATTACTGCACATGCCTAACTTTTTCTTTGCGGTATGATGATAATTAATCAAGTACGATATTCCTATTATTATTAAAAGCAATTTCTTAACACAACTTTTTTATCAGGTCTATTGCAAACAACACATGGATAAGATTACCAAATACTTCCTACAGTGTTGTTGTAGACCTGCTCCTGTAATCTTGTGACAATTCTTTAATGGTGTCAACTAACAACGTTACCAAAACCTTCTCACATGCAAGCTTATGACGACACATTTCGTCTGTCGGCGACAAGCGTTTTATACCACTGAGGGGTTTTATACCACGATACGAACTATGATAGTGTTTTAATGTTTCAAACTGTCGAATACCCAATAACACCGGCCTGGAATGTCAAAAAATTGTACAGCACGAAAGCAAAAGATTCAAAAATAACGTTTGACTTATGGTGCCTTCGAAAGCTGGCTTGCAATCCAACCTAAATTTCTTCTAATGGACTGTATTTAGGGTTGATTGTAGTGTCACTTTCAACTAAATATTAACTGTTCAACAAAACATCAAATTCTCACTGATGCACACGAAACAATGACATGATATTTATTGCACATTAATAGATAACGTTTTAAACTCTAAACATGACTGTTTAATGCAATAACCCTATTATGAAAGAAAGTAGTGCTTGAATGAGACAAATACAACAAATGCATGAAATTGGAGGTTGGATTGGTTGTGGATGGAAGTTGGTTAGGTGAGGAAAATGTGTATGTACATGCATGTTAGGAATTATATGAAAATCAATGTAAAAGTAATGCTATGGATGTTTGACAATTAATCATAAAAAAATGCTTTAATCGATGCTTGAACCTAAAAATCAGTTACCTAAAACATATTATACAATATGTATACAAATGTAGTACCATCTACTATCAACACTTCTTCCCTAATTTCTCAAATTGTATTCTTTTTGACATGCCCCACTTTTCATTTATACACCTCATTTTTAATAATATACTAACATAAAATGATTTCGAGTCCTTTTTACAATTTGCCTTTACTATGCATTTGTCCTGAACTGATTCAAAAACTCGTGGCATTGATGCAATAAGTGCAAGGGTAACAAAAGGGTGCCTCTCTGATTTTAGAAGCATTATTTCGTCTGCTCTGTAACAAAACATTAATAAGAAATAAAAGAAAGATATAAGAACTACCTTTCTTCATGGGTTACCATGGCTAATGCCGCTTCTGAATATTTGTAATGAATTGCGTAGTCTATAGCACCCATTTCCAGTTTGTTGTATAGTAGCTTGCAATTTAAGGAAAGAAGCACGCTTATAACCATTGGCTTATTCTCCATCGTTGCCAAATGCAATGCTGTATTCTAAAGACATACAACAAATATAAATGTCATGAAAATATGAAATGTGTACTATATAAATTAGGTTAATTGATTTTAGTGGCAGTTGTTGAAAAGACCGATATTTTATGGAGATTAATGAATATGTAAATTATTATACTAGATAATTAAATTATTGCCACAATGTGAAAGCTTTTGAACATCTGTACGATATTGGTAATGTAGAGTTAATTAGCAGCCGAATAAAAGTTAAATATATATATATTGAACTATAACAATGGTGTTCCATAAAAAGTGTGTAAAGTGAAGTGGAAATATATATGTCGTCACAAGTGCCGACTATTTTGCAGTACATGGCAAATGTGCCAAAACATAAATAAAAGGTTATCTTTGACATCTACTATCTTATTTAGATTGAATGAACTTACCCCATCTTTGTCAATTTGATCCAACAAATGTGAATGTACTGATAAAAGTAATTCAATAGTTTGTGTATAACCATTCATTGCAGCCAAGTGAAGTGGTGTTCTGCCATTATGATCTCTCTGCAAAAGTGCACCTCTATTTAGTAGCAGTTGTACGACACGAGTATGACCTTGCTGAGATGAGATATGTAGTGGTGACATTCCCTCGCCATCACTTTCATTAATAATGAAAGGTCCTTTGTCAGAATCCAAAAGCTGTCTTACCGTATTGTAGCGACCATATCTAAAAAAAAAAACAATTCCACAAACTATATTATACAGTTTGTACAATTTAAGATGCAGTACATAGGGATTTTGGAAACTGTACGAGATACGATCTTGATTAAATGGGACGAAAGTTACACAGTAATAAGATTGTCTTAGATCTTTTTCAAATTTCAAAAATATTTCATAGGTTACTAGATATAGGTGAATAACATAAAATTACCGATTTCTTTATTTGCTTATTGCTAGTGTTAATTGAAATAAAATGTTGAAAAATTTGATATCATGGTAGTTCACCATTGCACTTTACACTGTGTACATAATTTTTTATTTAAGACATCTAGATTTTGCACGACAATGTTCAACTTTTTATTTTCTAATAACCGCCATATTAGATTTCTACATTTTTGAAATACTGACAAACATCTTTTCCAAAAGATCGGTATGTTTGATTGATTCAAAACATTAAAAATTACAAAATTATGTTTTGGTCGTAGTAGGCATTAATTTCCATTATGACAATTGCTCTACATATTAGAAACGTCAAAGTTTGTCTTCTATCTAATATTTCAAACGGTTAATTTATTCAGAAGTTTGAACAGAGTATGTGCGTTTGAGATGGATCGCTATTCAAACCTTGATAAATATCAAATGTTAGAATGCTTTATTTTTTCTGGAAGAAATGATACTAAGGCTGCTGAAATGTATTTAAATAAATACCCAGAAAGACGCCAACCAAACAACTGTATGTTTCGGAAATTACAGAATAAGCTCTTAAATTATGGAAGTTTTGTCAGATTAAAAAGAAATTGACCAACAAACGAAGATAATGAAAACAGAGTTTTACGAGCAGTTGTCGCCAATCATCATACCTCTCTTAGACAAATTCAGAATGATATAGGTGTTGCTAGCTCTACGTCAAGAACAATTTTAAAGAGATTCAACTACCATCTATATCATGAACCACCATGTCAGGGGCTGCGCAATGAAGACCAAATTCGAAGGGTGGAATTTTGCAATTGGAACATCAGAAAGCACGAGAATAATCAGAATTTTAAATATAAAATTCTGTGGACTGATGAAAGTCGATTTACAAATTGTGGTATGTTTAATTGCAAAAACAATTTTTTTGGTCAGATAATAATGCACGTTTAAATCGTCAAGTTAGACATCAAGTCAAATGGGAATTCCATGTAAGGATTGGCATTATTGGAAGTTACATGATATGTCGGTTTTTGTGATGAAAATTTAAATTCTGCTAGATACTTAGAGTTATTGCAGGGAAACGTATCAAACAGATTGGACCTTCCACTTGCTGCTGTGCAAAATGTGTTCTTTTAGAATGGTGGTGCTCCACCCTATAATGCTCAGATTATCGCGGATTTTTTAAATAGTAAGTATAACACCAACTGGATTGGAAATCTAGGACCAATAAAGTGGCCGGCAAGGTCACCAGACTTGACTCCTCTTGATTTTTTTTTGTATGGGGTCATTTAAAAAGTCATGTGTACGGACATGTAGATGAATTGCAACAAGCAGTCAAAAATGCCATAAATGAAATCACTCCAACTATGATAAGACGGTCTTGTGAAACTGTTTATAAAAGTATCGGTTGTGTGTTTGACAAACTAGAGGACTATTTGAACAATTTTTTTGAAATAATTAATGGGCTTAGTGTGTCTAATTATTGCTATTTTTTAGTTGTTAATTTTTAGTTAACTAAGTATGAACGACAATTATAAACTGTATAAATTATATTTTGTATTGATTAGATCTTAGTTGTAGCTAGTCGCTTAGTGCAAAACTAGGTTAGTTTTGACTAAAAAAAAATTGTTTTCAATTTTTACATGTGCTGTTGTTTTCATTACTCCTGCAAATGAATTCTATCTGTTTTAGAACAATTGTTTCTTTTTGTCATAATGGAAATTAATGCCTACTACGACCTAAACATAATTTCATGATTTTTAATGTTTTGCATCAATCAAATATACCGATGTTATACCTTTGTGGAAAGGTTTTTTATCAGTATTTCAAAAATGTAAAAATCCAATATGGCGGCTATTAGAAGATAAAAAGTTGAACATCGTCACGCAAAATCTAGATGTCCTACATAAAAATAATTACACAGTGTGAGGTGCAATGGTGAACTACCATAATATCCAAATTTTCAACATTTTATTTCAATTAACATTGTAGCAATGAGCAAATAAAGAAATTGGCAATTTTGTGTTTTTCGCCTATATCTAGTAACCTATTTGAAATTTGAAAAACGATCTGAGACGACCTAACCAAGATCGTATCTTGTAGAGTTTCCAAAATTCCCATGTACTGCATCTTAAATTGTACACCCGGCATATTAAAAATTTTTGTGATAACATTTGCATTGAAATAAGTTATAAATATAACACTTGGTGGCGTTGAGGGACATGTTCTCGCTACCGCTCCGGTTCCTTTTCCAGGATTTTGGTGGAAGTAAAATTCTAACTTTTGTTTTTCAAGATATCTCCCATGTAAAGCCAATGTTTTGGATATAATTTATTATTGATTTCTTTTCTTGCAAAATTCTTAACACTTAAGCTTTCTAATTAAGGTTTTTATTTTGGCAAAAATTTGAACTTTTGATTTTTACACGTTAAAGCTAGCGTCCAGCGTAAATTTTTCAGTCAATTTCATTTTTTGGCGATCCTTTCTATGTGGAAGCAACCCTGTAGTGGGTGTCACAATTATTTTGTTTTTGCTCCCAGATAGCCATGCGAGGTGTCACAACTATATTTTGTTTTTGCCCTTGGACTGCTAACATGACAACCATGCAATCATTAGAAAGCAAACGGATAAAATCTCTTAAGGCCAAATCAATGTTTTCACTGAAAAGTGATCAGTTTTTGTAATTTTTATACACAGGTTCACACAAGAAACGTTAATCAAAATAAATAACTTCGATAATATTAATGGTCTTTTAGCAATCATTACATCACTATTCTGATTAGATTTTATGCAACGGTATATGTTTTGACCTACACAGAAGGTATGATAGTATTGTGGAAAACGTAAATACAGAAAGAGGTCTTACAGGTAGCTACTTTTGACTGACGTGTTTAGCTTGATTTTGGAACAAAGGTACCACTTTCTAAGACGCACTTAGTCTTTGCTCGTATGGTCGGAAAAATAATACATAGCTTTAGTGACAGTCTGAAAAAGTTTTCTTGTTTTACCAACTGCAGTTGCTTCCATCAATCTGTTATGATGTTTGTTATCCTTCTACTGTTTATTGCATCGTCAACCATTTTTGTCCTCTCTTGGTAGGGCTATTAAGGTGCTTCGCTAGCCAATATAGGTATTGATTTTACGTGTACCCCTTTTTGGGATAGGATATAAAATTTGTTCTATTTTCAACAGCTTCTACGAGTTGTTTTCCTTGAGCAGCATTTTTAAGGTTGTGACATTCCTTAGAAATAAATATAATCGCATTTCATTTTAATAGTTTCTGTATAAGTAAAGTCCACCCACAGGATTAGGTTATTCCCAATAGGACATATAAGTTGCAGGCTTGTATAAATTCTAATTTAAGAGCGAATTATTTTGTATCGTACTTGATCCATAGTCAAAGGTTATAAAATTTATGTCAGTTTTTAAAAAGGTTAGAGGTGATCTCATCATGGTAATTAATACAGCCTGATTTTGTTTTGTCTGGAAAATATATAATGGAGCCGATGTTTTCATCATTTTAGAACAAAGACAGGTCATATACAGTTTAAATATATGAGCCGCTTATTTTGAAAGTGGCCTAACTCCATTTATCTTCAAATCGAGATATTGAAAGTTTTGCGTTTCAATGAATTTAAAAATATACGTATAAGATACTAAGGAGTCATACTGCTTAAACGTATCTAAGGATGTTAAATTTAAAGTTCCTGTTAAAATAGTGGCAATTATTAAGTAAATATCGTGCGTTTTCTTATCAAGAATGGAGTTGGGCCACTTTCGTAATTAACAGCCAGATTCATTATAAAATTTGAAGGTGCCCAAGTCCATTCAACATAATTTAAGATGTTTCAAATTGAAAAAAAAAGAATACGGAATTTGTTTTGCATATGTTGAAAACACTTTGGAAACATAATTTATGCGATTCAAAACATTTTTTAATTAGAGAACATAGAAAATTACAAACATAAATTTATTACAAAACAATTTACTATTCATCTACATTTTGTGCGTGTGAAAGGGATTTGAAAAACTCATGATGATCTGGTGGTATGTATCGTAATAGGTCAATAATGTCCTTAAATTTTGCTGTTGTAACTTGCCTAATATTTTTATACAATGGTGCCAATACAATATTTTCGAACCTTTTTGGTCTACCCCGACATGGTAATAAATTCAGAACTTTAAAATTTTCATTTTCATTCATGGATGTCTTATAAAAAATTTTATATGGTTCATTTCTGACAAAACGCATCCAACATATTCTTAACCAGTTTACTGATTCTCCATCAGAATTTTTTACTCTTTTAAAAATTGCGTCTTCTAATAATTTTGTCGATACAAAATCTTCCTGTCTCATTTCATTGAGAATAAAATTATTACCCTTCCGACATTTTTTAATAATCTTGTAATAATCTTGGGGAACGTACAGTAAATTATTTTTTTTTAATGCCATTTCTACCACGGCAAAATCTCTATCATTTGATAAAAACGAATGTCCTGATATTAAAAATTTATGATCTATAATTTCTACATTATTATCCAAAGCTTGGACAATTTTCAACCACATTAAAGCTACTTTAATGTTTCTATTTTGCCCGGTGCACGTCACTGTAAGCTATGATGTGTTTTTCACTTTTTAATTTTTTAATATGTTTTAAGATGCATGAAACAACTTCTTGAGCACCTCTGGATGCAATAGTTTCATCCCAAACGTACATGTCAACATTATTGTTATGAAAATTGTGTATACCAAAATTTAGAATATACATATTGCGTTTGTAATAAGCTACTGAGGTAGTCAGCTGGGGATACGGTAATGCTTTTTGTAAGTCGAACGAGAAAGCAAAATAATAATCCGAATTACGTGATACTTGTTCCTGAGCTTGTTTTAGTGAATTTCTAGCTGATTCTGCTAGTCTTAAATGGACATCGTGTTCTTCGGTGAGTTTATTCTTTTCTTCTTCATTATTCGATGCTTTAATTTTAATGTTTAATAAGTCGCATTTTTGGCATGTATTTTTGCGCGGTTGGTGGAAATGTAAATCAAAATCTTTTTTAAATATTTTCCTATAAGTCCACTAATTAACGGCTTTTATTCCATTTTCCTCGCAGTGAAGCTCGTATAAATTAAACATTTTCCTGATAGTTAGATCTAGATGTAGATATCTTCTATTAGGATTACGAGATCTGGTATAATGGGATTCAAAATTAGGGAAACTTTTAATATGGTTTTGAACTTGCTTTTTCGCTTCTTCAGGTAATTGTCTTGATGATCCAGCCACCCTCCCACGCATATCATTTGTAACATTATTTTGTAATGTTAACGATTAAATAAATAAATAAATTAAAAATTCAGTAACTGGAATAAAGTATAGACAAAAATTCCCACAATAAATTACTTTACATTCAGTCAGGCTCCTTTATAATAAAAATACCACATTTACCGATAGCTTCGGGTTACTAAATTCCAGCGGCAGGTCATAATAATGTAAAGCTCTACCCTAATAAGTCAAATACAATAAACTTCTTAAAAGTTAGGTCGGTAACAGACTAACAAATCCGATTAAATTAAAATGTAATAGTACCTTTTTAGCGTAAATAAAGGAAAACCAATTTCAGTTTGAAAAGCTTAATACTTTCGTTGATTTACAGCGCGTTAGACAAAACAAAACATTATAATAGCGGAAACTATTTCCAATTTGATTTGTTCAAATATTACAAGTAATCTTAAGTAGTCTGGAGACATCCTTTGTATTTAAAATCCATTTCGGCTCAAGTAGGTTAACCGGTCTTTGTTAATGCCAGACTACGGCCGCCATAGGTAGATCCCACATTGCAATATTTAAGTAATTCGTAGAAGGTAAAAATATAATTTAAATTCGTGGGAAAGTGATTGCATCCGTGACCATCATCTAAAAAAGGGTTGGATTTGGTTTCTAAAATCTTGTTTTGTGGGAGGTTCTGTTCAGTCATTGGATAACAGAAAATGACGCTCATAATTATTAGGATAGGAGTAGTCTATATATTTGAAGGCTTAGCCAAAGACAGGGAGTTCTTCCAATGGGGCCGACGGTGGTCAAGAAGTAGAGAGAAAACGTAGTTTGCGGGTAGCGTTTCTCTGGCATGACAGAATATTCCACTTCGTATCACGTTAGAAAAAAATTGGAAAGAAGGTTACTCTTCCAGTTTCGCGAGGGTTATGCCCATAGTTCGCGGATTTAAAGTGATACAAGATAAATATTTAAAAAGCTTGTAGGCGTGTGACGCAGCAAGTAAGTTATATTGTCAAAATTCTGCCGAGTTCGTGTACCAGTCAATTTTCTTAAACATTACAAACAGAAGCAACAAGCGAGATTCTCTTCCCAAATTTAATAACTGCTCTACGTTGGAAAACAAACCCTCAAACAATGGACAATTATTAGTAAGTAGGTTTTTTTTATAGTTAAGTAGCATGACCAATTTTAGTTAGTTTATTTGTTAGGACGTTTTGGCCATAAACCGTAGGATTAAATTAGTGTACAATTTATAATATAAGTTTCTTTCATATACAAGTGTTTGATAACTACTTATGTACTCAAAATTTTCGTGAATTCCATAGTCACCTATTCACTTAAATTTCTAAATCAATGAATGTAAGAGGTTCACGTTTATTGCTCTGTGAATTAAATAGTTTTGTTTGCCGTTGATTGAGTCAATAGTTTTTCTTATTTTTTTTATATAAGTAGTACAAAAAGTGAGGAATTGATTAAAAGAAACAATTGTCCTCCTTGGGATGACAAGTCTCTCAAGGATTTTTACGAACATTTGGACATTCTCGACTTGTCTGGCGCCCTTGGCAATTGTCATTAAGCCACAATATTTTATGAAAGGTAAGTGCCACATTTTTGTAGTATATTATAAATTAATTTAACCCTTTTTTTCAAAATTTTAACCCTCTATATGATCCACGACCTTCCGCTAGTTAGTGCCGGTGACCCCCCTTTAATTTTTGTTTTACAGGCCGCCCCCATTTTATTATTTGACTGGAAAAGATACACTTAGTAGCTTTTCCGCCTGTAACACATTGCCCACATTTGCAGAGTTTAGTACTCGTTTCAAGCGTCCTTCGCTTACTTTAAAAGTATCCAAAAAGAATTTTTTACAGACGGGAATTTTTCCGTTTTTAGAATTTAACAAATATCTAAAAATCTAAAACTAAAATTTCTTGGTGATCCTTTTCCGTTTGTTGGACGTCTTCGTTTCACAATTTTGCGCTCGACAGCTTCGTGAAGTAATACATTTTGTTTGTTAAAATCTACCAAACCCCAAAACTTCTCAAAAATATTCTTTCTTTCTTCTTCATTGTAATTTTTTGTGCAAGCATTCCGACAACCACAATCTTTGTTTTCGAAAATTTTTTCATGAACAATATTTCCGGTTTGACTGCAATATCTTTTTCCTAAATTCCGTTTAATCTTTCGCACTTTTTGGATATATGGTGCATCAATCTTTTCTCCATTGTTATTCGAATCTTCATCCTCTGACGACGAATATTGTTCTATAACTATTTTTCTTATTCGCTTTTTTTTTAAATTATTAATTACTATTTCTTCTTCACTATCTAAACTAAATGGTCTTCTTCTGTTCTTACTCATGGGTGCAATAATTTCTATAATTTAATATTAAATTTTAAGTTTTATATTAATTAAACGTACAGGTTAATGAACTAACGCAATTGTCCCAAAATGAGGTTAACTTGTAAATACTAATTAATTGAAATTACCTTCATCGCTGCTTTCCGACATTATCAATAGTAAATATCTTGATGTAACTATAAATGGAGTTAGGCCACTTTCAAACTACACGGCTCAGTTATTCAATTAATTCGGAAAACTTATGTGTCAAAAATGTATCGTATTTTCTCTGAATATAAGCAATCTGAAGTGCGTCACTGATAAATAACATGAAGTTGTACATGTAACCATGGTAACCGGCACAAAATTGAAAAACGGAGTTAGGTCACTTTCAAAATAAACGGCTCATATATAGGTTATGAAGTAAAATTCGACACAAAATATGTTTCTTATTTCAAAGCAAAACTCCGTTTCTAACATCCAACGCTCAACAGGCCGCATCAATAGGGCAAGTACCGTGATTAGTGGGTCGCGAGAAAGACAAAGTAGCCAATTCTGTTTGAATAATCCTCTACCAAGCGGTTCATTTTACCTTTTAGGGGGATACTAGTTCCCAAAAATTTAACACGTGTGTTGAAATTAGGTTGAGATAACCGGAAGTCCAAACCAGAGTCACTCTCCTGATCTCAAGACTTTGACGCCCCCTTGTTAGTCATTATCGGGCTTCTCCCCAGCATTCGTGCAAGATCAGGTGGCGTACAAGGTATTTCCCAATCAAGACCACATTTCATATCCGACAGCATTCTGGACCTCTTGTCAAACAGTTACACCACCCGTCCCACTGAGTTAGTCGGCAGAACAACATTTTTGTTCGCACAGTCGAGGTTTTCGTTATTTTACCTGCACAGGATTTTTAGCGCAGCAATTCACTGAATCTTCTGTGAATGCTAGATATTCTGAGAGCCAAAAACTGTACGTAACAAGGTGCTAGACCTTACTGGACCAATTGTCGAAGATATTTAGTTAAGAAATCGCTTTACAAACTTAATTTTTTCTCTCTAATTCTAGAATCACTCTGAGTTGTCACTCACACTAGCTTTAAACTGCAATATTTATACCTTCGGAGATAATTCCTGTGTTATAACTTATTACTGGTATTATTAATCAATTTAACATCTGAATGGGTAATCAGGGATGTGCGTACTTTGTAACGCTCGCGTGTTACTAAGGAAACATTAAGTAGTAGAAAGTAGTTTATTAATTTCAGTTAGTTAACAAGCTTTTAGCACGAAAGCTTTAATAGTTTACATTTAATAACGTTGATATTCCAATATGATATTAAATTGGACTGAAGAATGAAAATAGGAGAGCACTCTAGTACATTAAATACAAACAGTAGTAAATATCGGTACTTAACACCCTTTCGTATTCAATTCAAGAAAATTACAGATAGATACCGGGGAAGTAAGCGTTTGTGCTAAAGTTATTTGTATAAATTTGCACGGTTCAAGAAACATCAACTATGGAAACATACCCCAAAATCATAGAATCATAAAACTAGCCATAAAATTGATGCGTTGAGAACGTACGAATGACGGAAAAAATCATGAGAACAAAATGACGGTTTACATGGACAGAACTATACTAACGTCAAAAGTAGAATAGTTTAGACGCACAATCAGTGAGGACGAAAACAGCATGCCGAAAAACTTATAAAAATCGACGGATACTAAAAGGAGATTCATTGAGTCATTCATCAGTTATTCTATACCACACATTAGTCAACAGAGTTTCGAATTGATATGTAGATTACCATCGTAGTGCATGACAAGGTCGAGAACTAGTAGTTAATGTTAGGGTATCCAAACCCCGGAACCGTTAGTGAAAACCGGTTTCCGAATGCGAGTACGAAGACGGGAATGTGATATACGTAGTCAACGCAAAAGTTGCACGTATTGGATGCTTTTGTGCAACTATAAAATTGATTACTACCGGCGACGATTCCTACACTGAGTGTCGACGGAGCTTTGATAAGAACAAAAAACTAAGTCGATTGAATTCTTGTTATCCATCTTATAATCATCACATGCTGTATTGTTGTAATTAATAACTATGTTTGATGATAATTATAATGTGTTGAAGGACTATTCACGTTGGTGCACGCTTATTTAAAGTGTACTGTATATACCAACTTGTCATAAAGAGAAGCTCCCAATTGTATCCGCATAATAACACGTAAAAATTGAATTAGTTAAATTTCTATCATTGATAATATTAAGTATTTTTCTTTGCTAAACGCGTATTTGGTCAATTAGGGGTAGATCATAGTTTTTTTTTTGTTTTTATTCATTATTACAACTATGTGTTACAATATAGGTCAGTTTTACAGGACGTGGAGTTTTATTTTTGTTTATAGTAGATTAGTAAAAGGAGGTGATAAGGATGTAACCGAGGCCCCATCAATCTTCAGCAGTAGTGATAACCGTTAAACGGTTACTCGGAACACCTACCTTCCGTGTAAGCTTTATTTAGGGCTTCTTCAGGTGGATTGGTGCTGAAAAGCAAAACAAACAAGAGAGTTTAAAAACCTTTCAAGGTAAGCGAAGGGGTACTTGGTAGAAGTGCTATACTTATATACCCGTAGAGTAGTATACTTGCTTTCACAGACCCCCCTCAGCCAAACTACTGAAAGCTAGTCGGTGAACCAATCAACAGTTACGTCACTCCGGCCCCTATAGAGTAAGGGACGGTGTGTTTAGAACCCAAGGGCCTCAAGCCGGTTGCGTATTCTATTGAGCTTCGCTAGATTCAAACACCTGCAATTCAGTTAGAAATTATAACTCACAACCGTCTCCCGATAAAACTCCGAGTAAATAAATATAGTTAAAACTCGTACTCCGTCATTTTTATTCGGCGCGGCCATCGTTTACGGGGGGGGATAGAGGTGGTTCTCTGCTGTTGCCCTTGTTGTGGTTGGTAGCTACTTCCGCATATGTTCCTGCTGATGATGCCTCGTCGGACGATATGATAGAGATGAGGTAAAATGGTGGGAACGAGAACGAAGCACTCACGTCAGGCGGCAAGGTAGTGTTGACTCAACGGAAGGCGGTATGGAAATGTTCACTCTATGGCAGACGGTACGGTAATGTTCTGAGATATGCTGCATTCCTCACATAGAAAGCCTACCCCCTCCAACCGAAATTGACGCATTTCCGCTTACGTTGATGAGAACACACCTGATTCCCATGTACAGACACTTATGTCAGCATGCTTGCGACTGCATAGATAGGTCAACAACGTCAACAACCGTGCGAACACCAACAAAGCATTGCTTTCAGGGCGTCAGTAGTATTGTGAAAATCTGCGGGGAGTTTCCCCCGCAGAGTTCTAAAAAAGTACCTAAAACTGAATTAATGATCTAATACCTAGGAACTTTAAAATAAAGCGTAACAACTTATGTTGTATAAATCATGGGAATTAGATGACCTAATAAGCCTAGGAAATAATTAGTCCATCAGTGGAGTTAATTTGGAAACTCTTAAATTATCAATTGTGTGTACTGTTCCATGCGTTTTTTCATGTATTTTGTTTGACGCTTAAAAATTATGTAAATACGAACTTGTAAATATGATTATAATTGGTTCGTAGAACTCAGAATTAGTTACTTTCATTTGAGAATAAAATTATTAGAAGAAAAGTTTGAAACTTTTAAAATGCGAAACGTGCGCATTAAGTGTAATTAATTAATTTTAAGATATATTATTAGTAAATTCTAGTGTGTAAATTTCATATTTCTAATGGACCTCTGAGTGGTGAAAACAAAAGTTGGGATTGTATTTCTAGGTTAGTTGTTCGTCATTTCCAAGCAATTGGGATTTGCACAATATCGTATAAGCCAATTTAGGAATCTAGTGCAATAAAATGGCAGTATTGCTTTCAGTTTAAGGTTTCTTTAGTTCTGTTAATGATATTTGGCCAGGGAAGGTTAGATTTTGTTTTCTTTTAAAGTTAATAGATGTGTAATGATATGTTTTGAAGTATACTATTAATGGAAACTAACGTTAGATGGAATTTTATTTACGGTTAGTTATAAGATAGGTAAGATGATCGTTGTGAGGGAGAGTCCAGTTACTCCCAATGATGAAGTTATATTTGGGAGTAGCCGTTATTTCGAAAATTTCTCTAGAAGGTTAGGAAGTGTTTATAAGTAGGATACAAAGGCTGACAGTTGAGGGGATAAGTTTAGAGTCCAAAACAAGGAGAGCTATTTGGAATAACCATCTTTTGGGTAACAAATACGTGGAATATATTGCTAGGATATGACTATTTGGTTCCCTTTAATCTTGACAGTTAGTAAAATCTTTCAGGGTAAGTAGTACTTTTTTGGAAATAGTTTTACGTTTCAGCCATTTTACCCATCAGATTTTATTATTTCTTTTTCATGTTTTTCACAGCAACCCACTCCCGCACCACAGAGAGTTTTATCCGAGGCATATTCTAAAATTGTTATGGGGTTTTCTCACTTTCTGGGTGATTCAAAAATTAATTCATAAGACCATTTTTACCCGTAACAGGTTTTAAAAGTTTTTAATCTTCACATTCATACACGGGACACAATAAACAATTCTGAAGTATTTAGCGTTGTTAAGTGCATATTTCTTTTTATGCCGATTTCCCTTTCACGATATTCTTTAACATTCTTTAACATTATTCAATGGATTTGCAATACGTATAACACGTATATTATTAAGCTTTCTGTCCATAACATGGATTCTTCTAAAATAGGTGCGGCTATA